>PVKH010034665.1:0-11835 GCA_004027955.1 Chaetophractus vellerosus | reverse complement strand
TGTAAACTAATATGTTTGTAGAGAATTTAGGCATCTTCTTCTATCTTCTCATCCATACTCACTAGTTAAGGGGCCCCGGGGTAGCCAGTGCTCCATTACATTCATTTTAAAACTCCCATTGGTGCATAAATTCCAGATGGCTGATGCTATCAGTAATCTCACTATTGATGATCTTGATGTATGTAGTCCTTGCACTCCCTACAAGTTAGGTCACTTTTTTAACCACCTCCAGTGGGTGCCTCCATTATTCTATAATTTTCAGGAAGTTGCATGCCCTAGCAACTTCTCACAGTTCATTTTCATTTCTAATGTAGCAATAAAATAATTAATATAATCATTAAAAAAAAGAAGAAGAAGAAAGAGCTAAGCTCAAAGATTTAACTGAACAACTGGAGAAACTAGAAAAAGGAACAGCAAACCAATCCCAAAGCAAGCAGAAGGAAAGAAAGAATAAAGATTAGAGCAGAAATAAATGAAATTGAGAACCAAAAAAACAATAGACAAAATCAACAAAACCAAAAGCTCGTTCTTTGAGAAGATTAATAAAATTGATAAAACCCTATCTAGACTAACAAAGAAAAATAGAGAGAAGATGAAAATAAATACAATCAGAAATGAAAGGAGGAAAGTTACAACTGACTCCACAGAGATAAAAAGAATCATAAGAGGATGTATAAGTCGGCCAAAGGAGTGCTGATGCCAAGTACCAGAAATCTGTTGGTTTTATAAAGGGTATTTATTTGGGGTAGAAGCTTACAGTCACAAGGCCCTAAAAAGTCCAACTCAAGGTACCATAAGAGGTACCTTCTCACCCAAAGTCATTTGTGTCTGCAAGGATTCAGCCTTTCTTCTTCCTCTTAAGGCTCCATGGTCCCAGCTTCTTCCTAACTCAGATGTAGGCTGGCATAAGGCTCGTATCTCTTCCTGGGGCTATTTTCTTTCCGGGCTCAGCTGCTCTGGTCTCTTCACAAGGTCAGCTGTAAAGTATCAGGTGAATGGCTCAACTCTCCCCAGGGCTCCAGTGTCAAAACCAAGTTCTCTCCTCTGCTATGTTGTTTTCTGTGTGACTCTCCATCCACCAAGGAGGCAGGGACTCAAGCTTCTACTGAATCAAAGCCCTAATCTTAATTTAATCAAGTAAAAGTTAAACCTCTGATTTAATACAATCAAAGGGTATCACGCCCAGAGGAACAGACCAGTTTAGAAACACAATCAGTATTTCTTTTTGGAATTCATCGATAATATCAAACTGCCACAGAGGACATTATGAGAAACTGTATGCCAACAAACTAGACAACCTAGATGAAATGGAAAAATTCCTAGAAATGCACAAACAACCTACACTGACACTACAAGAAATACAAGAACGTAACAAACCAATCACATTTAAAGAGATTGAATCCATCATCAAAAATCTCCCAACAAATAAAAGTCCAGGACCAGATAGCATCCCAGGTAAATTCTACCAAGCATATCAAAAAGAATTAAGACCAATCCTGTTTAAACTCTTCCAAAAAATTGAGAAGGAGGGAAAATTACCTAACACATTTTATGAAGCCAACATCACCCTAATGCCAAAGTCAGATAAAGACAGTACAAGAAAAGAAAATTACAGACCAATCTCTCTAATGAACATAAATGAAAAAAATTCCCAAGAAAATACTTGCAAATCGAATCCAGCAGCATATCAAAAGACTTATACATCACAACTAAGAGGGATTTATTCCTGGTATTCAAGGATGTTTCAACATAAGAAAGTAAATCAATGTACTACACCACATTAACAAATTGAAGGGGAAAAAACTACATGATTGTCTTGATGGATGCAGAAAAGGCATTTGACAAAATCCACCATCCTTTCTTGATCAAAACACTTCAAAAGACAGAAATAGAAGGAAAATTCCTCAATATGATAAAAGGCATATATGAAAAACCCACAGTCAACATCGTACTCCATGGGGAAAGGTTGAAAGCTTTCCCTCCAAGATCAGGAAAAAGACAAGGAATCCCACTGTCACCATTGTTATTCAACATTGTACTAGAAGTTCTAGCTAGACAAATTAGACAAGATAAAAAAATTAAAGGCATCCAAATAGGAAAAGAGGAAGTAAAACACTCACTATTTCCACATATTATCCTATATTTAGAAAATTCTGACATGTCTACAACAAACCTACTTGAGCTAATGAATTCAGCAAAGTGGCAAAATATAAGATCAACATGCAAAAATCAATAATGTTTTTGTACACAAGTATTGAAAAATCTGAGGAGGAAATCGGGGGGGGGGAATCATTTACAATAGCGGCAAAAAAGACTCAAATACCTAGGAATCAATTTAATCAAAGAAGCACAGGACCTATATGCAGAAAATTATAAAACAATGCAAAAAGAAATCAATGAAGCCCTAAACAAATTCTCTGTTCATGGATTGGAAGACTATCCTGATGATGTCGCTCCTACCAAAACTGATTGATAGATTCAATGCAATACCTATCAAAATTCCAATAGCCTACTTTACAAAAAGAGAAAAGGAAATTACCAAATTCATTTGGAAGGGAAAGTGCACACAATTAGCCAAAAGCATTCTAAAAAAGAAGAGTGACATGGGAGAAATTTCACTGCCTGATCTTGAAACATATTACAAAGCTGTAGTGGTCAAAACAGCATGGTACTGGCATAAAGATAAGCACATCAATCAATGGAATAGAACTTTAAGTCCAGATATAAACACTCACCTCTACAGTCTACTAGTTTTTGACAAACCTACCAAGTCCATGTTAATGAGACAAAACAGTCTCTTCAACAGATGGTCTGGAAGAACTGGATATCTATAACCAAAAGAATGAAAGAGGACCCTTATCTCACTCCCTATACAAGAATCACCTTGGGGTAGCAGATGTAGCTTAAGCAGTTGGGCGCCCACCTCCTACATGGGAGGTCCTGGGTTCAGTTCCAGGCAACTCCTAAAGAAGATGAGCAGGGGGCCAGCTGTAGCCCAATTGGTAGGGTCCCAGTTTACCAGATAGGAGGCCCCAGGTTCAGTTCCCACAAGAGGGCAGACCGCCTTGAGAAGGCAAGCCACCGTGGGCAGGGCAATACCCCGTGAGCAGAGCAAGCCGCCGCGAGCAGGCAGGCTGCCACATGGTGAGCTGACTCAGCGGGTCGCCTCAGCTGGGGAGACAAGCAGACACAGAAGAATGCAAAAATTAACACAGCAAGAACAAGCAAAAGGGGCAGGGGGGATATGTAATAAATAAAAAATAAATCTAAAAAAAAAAAAAAGATGAGCAGATGCAACGAGCTGATGAAGGAGCAGACATAATGAGCAGGAAACAGACATGGCTCAAGCAGTTGGACACCCCCATCCCATGTGGGAGATCCTGGTTCGGATCCTGGTGCCTCCTAAAGAAGACAAGCAAACAATGAGCAGACACAATGAATGGACACAACAACCAGACACAGTGAGCAGACAACAAGTGAGCCATCTCAGGGTAGGAAGGGAAGAAGCAATTCAAAATGCATCAGAGGAATTCCCATCCTGGAGAGCTCTGCCACATTCTCCAAGGGAGCAGCAACAGTCCCCCAAGTGCAGGGGCAGTGTCTGGCTAAGGAGGATGATCCACTGATTGGCTTTGTTATTGATGACTAGCCTTATGAATCTTTGCTCTTGAAATTGAAAGTTAGCCTTTTGTTATGGGGTGCCTAAGGGGTGTCCCCTGAGAGCCTCCTTGTTGCTCAAATGTGGCCTCTCTAAGCCAAACTCAGCATATGAATGTATTACCTTCCTCCCAGTGTGGGACATGGTAAATATCATCAAAATTTATAAAAGTGCATGGTCTAAAATGTAAACCATATTGTAAACCATTGACAATGCTTAGTAGCTATGTTTCAATATTTGTATAACAGTTATAACAATGCTACCATGCACATATAAAATGATATTAATATGGGGTGGGGGAGGAAAGAGGGAGGATGTTGCATATACGAGAGTCTCCTGTATACTGTGTGAGACATTGCTGTGACCTAAAACTTCTCTCTCCTCGCAGTACGGGGCTGAAGGGCATGGCGCAGGATAGTGCCTCTGATGTCTTTCTACAAACTACATTAAAGCCTCTTCCCTCATGTTATTGTTTTGGGGTGTGAAATCTCACTCAAACTTAAATTTAACTTAAATTTGTTTTCATTATGAAGGTCATATAATTTCATTACAGCAACTTTGGAAAATAAATAAATTCAGCCCTAGTCCTAGTACTTATTCAAGAACCACAAATATTCATTGCATGCTTCAACTGTGCTAGGAGCCGAAGCTATGGAGGTAAATTACTGTGAGCATTCTGGTTTATCTCCTCCATTTTGTAAAGCTATGCACCACCTTTTGTTTATGTTTTTGTGTTTTGTAGTTGTAATATAGTAATTTTATATTACCTAACATTGAATCACTGTTTTTTTTCTATTTTGTTACATCACTAAATTTTTAAGAAGTAATATATGCTTATAATAAAAATACAAAAAATAGTAATTTAAGTTAAAAAAAATGCATCAAAGACTTAAATATAAAAGCCAGGACCATAAAACTACTAGAAGAAAATGTAGGGAAACATCCTAAAGTCATTGTGGTAGGTGCTGGTTTTCTTGGCCCTTACACTCAAAGCATGCACAACAAAAGGAAAAATAGATAAATGGGACCTCCTCAGAGTTAAGGACTTTCGCACCTCACAGGACTTTGTCATAAGGTTGAAAAGGCAGCCAACACAATGGGAGAAAATATTTGGAAATCACATGTCCGATCAGGGTTTAATATCCATGATATATAAAGAGTTGCTACAACCCAACAATAAAAAGACAAACAACCTGATCAATAAATGAGCAAAAGGCTTGAATAGACATTTGTCCAAAGAAGATATACAAATAGCAAAAGAACATATGAAAAAATGTTCACCATCACTAATAATTAGGGAAATGCAAATCAAAACTACAATGAGATATTTCACACCTATCAGAATGGCTGCTATTAAAAAGACAGAGAACCACAAGTTTTGGAGAAGATGTGGAGAGATAGGAACGCTTATTCACTGTTGGTGGGAGTGCAGAATAGTAAAACCACTGTGGAGGATTGTTTGGAAGTTCCTAAAGATGTTGAATATAGACTTGCCATGTGACCTTGCAATATCACTACAGGGTATATACACAGAAGATCTGAGAGCAGTGACATGAACAGACATCTGCACACCGATGTTCACAGTGGCGTTATTCACAATTGCCAAAAGTTGGAAACAACCCGGTGTCCATCAACTGACGAATGGATACACAAACTGGTGTATTCACATGATGGAATATTATGCAGCTGTAAGAAGAAATGAAGTCATAAAGCATATGACAACATGGATGAACCTGGAGGACATTATGTTGAGTGAAGCAAGTCAGACACAAAAGGGCAAATATTCAATAGCATTACTATGAACTAAATATATTGTGTAGCATATTGTATGATTCCATCTATATAAAATGCAAGTATAAATCAATTTATAGGGACCAGCTGGATAGCCCAGTGGATAGGGCGCCGGCATACCACATGGGAGGCCCCGGGTTTGGTTCCCGGGGACCTCTCCTAGCGGGCAGACCGCCTTGAGAATGGCAAGCCGCCGTGGGGGGGCCAGAGCCGCCATGGGCAGGGCAAAAAGCTGCCACGGACAGGGCAAAAGCCGCCATGGGCAGGGCAGGTCGCATGCGAATGGAGCACAGCCAGCCACCCGCGAACTGAGAGCCGGCCGTGAGTAGAAGCAGAAGCCGCCCACAAGCGGGGAAAGCCGCGCCTGCACAGTGACCAGTCTCAGCGCGTCGCCGCAGCGGGGGGGAGGGGAGATATGTAATAAAATAAATAAATCTTTAAAAATAAATAAATAAATAAATAAATAAATAAATTTATAAAGATGAAATTTGAGTGGTAGTTATCTATGGCTTACTAAGGGAAGGCTTACTAAGGGGTGTGGAGTTTTTCTTTTTGTAGTAATGAAATAATTCTAAAAAAAAATTTTTTTTTTGTTTTTTTGTTTGAAGGTTTATTTTATTTATTTATTTATTCCCACCCCACCCCCAAACCCCTCGTTTTGTACTTGTTATCTGCTCTCTGTGTGTTTTTCTGTGTCTGCTTCTCTTCTCTCTAGGCAAAGTGTAATTCATAAAATACTATTTAGGCACAGTCTGGTAAAAGAGCTGCCAGAAAGAATAGTAAGAGTTGCCATTTATCTCTTGTGAGTACAATTTCTGAAAGTTGAATGAGGGCATCTCTTTCTGGGGAAGGTCAAAGTTTACTGATCTCTCTTATTGCTTTGTGGCAGTACTGCTGGGCAAGCTAGGTTGTTTGTTGCACACCATCACTGTATGGGGTAAAGAACAAGCACGTCATCGGCTGGATCACTTTTGAATTCCTGCTATAATGATTTAAAACATACTTTTTTTTATATCCCCCCCTTGCTGCTTGTGCTCACTATGTTCATTTGCTTTGCATTTCTCTGTGTCTGCTTGTCTCCCCCTGCTGCGTCAGCTCACCGCGTGGTGGCTTGCCTTCGCCAGGAGGCCCCGGGAACCAAACCCAGGGCCTCCCATGTGGTAAACCAGAGCCCTACCAATTGAGCCACAGCCAGTTCCCTAAAACATACTTTTGAGATCAGATCAGCAGAGGGTGAGGTGTACAGTCAAGAGCCAGACTATGTTTCTAATGTTCTCTCTGCAACTTATAGTTCTAGCCTTCTTTGCCTACTGTTTTTAAGCTTTTTTCTCTGAATGAAGCACATTTTTATTCTATTAGCATGCAAAGCAACTAACTAATATCTATGAGACTTCTGTTTTCCCCTATTTTTTACTGAGTAGTTTTTTCTTAAGTTCTACATATATAAAATATCTATACACAATTTTTCATTGAAAAAAATCTCAAGAGAACTTTTTTTAAAAATGAGAACATATACATAATAAAATCAACAGTTCCTTTTCCCTCTTCCAAAGGCACCAGCTTTATCCATTGGTTTTGGTTCTTCACCTAGCTCATACACTATTCCTTGATTATCAATTTTAGTTATGATCTCTTGCTTCTCTGCCAAGACAGATGAAGAATTAGTTCATCCACACTATTTTGATCCTTATCCTTATGATATGGATATGGATCATAAATATATGATCAATATATTGCTGTCTTTAGTTCTTCTGTTGGTTACCTTTGTCATCTTGTAGTGTCATCTTCTGATTTTATCTTGTATAAGACGAGGGTACCAGTGCTTCTGTTCTTTCCTCCTTTATACTGTTACACTCTAGATATAGATTGTTAAAATTTACATTCTATTCTGTAATCAAGTTATATTGATTGTTTCTAAAACCTGAACACTAATAAAGTACTTATTTTTTCCATGATGTAAAATCGTTTTACAGAACCAAGTCATTTCCTTCTTCATGGTTCCAAGTATACGATCCCGTTATTCAAAGCAGAATATTCCTGATGTCATGTTTGGAAGACCTCTGATTTTCCATGCTCTAACAGTTGCTTGCAATAGGACATGTTTAGGGTGCTGTGCCATATTGTACAAACTCCCACCTCTGGATGTGACCAACTCTTCTTTTTCCTTTTTGAGAAAGGTGCTACACATTCCTAATATTCCCAATGTCTTAAGTCATTCTGTCTTTTACTGGGATTGACTGTTCCTAGGTCTATCATACAACTCTCATCCTAGTATTTGTTTTCACTGGATTCTTTAGTTAATTCCACTGCCTTTAGTACCTAATCTTTCTCTTTCTTGGTTTTTGCAAACTTTTTGCTGAAGTACATCCACAGATAGCCTACCCATAAAAAGTGTAAGGGAACTGAACTTTAGTTCTTATGTGTGATGACTTTGTTTTGCCTTCAGATTTAATGGATGGTTTGCCTGGATATAGAATTCTAGGGTTAAAAATGTTTCCTTGTCATCTATATGGAAGGCCTTGCTCCATTGCCTTCTAGCATCAAGTGTTTTTGCTATACACTGAGCCAGTTTCATCCCCTTTCCTTTTGTAGGTGAACATTTTTTTCTGGCTTTCTTTTTTTACTATCTTCCTGAAATATTTGTTAGGTGATTTTGTTGTTCTTCTTAGCTTTTCTCTCATTTTTCATCTTCTTACTTTTCTGTTTACATTTTTGAGGAATTCCTCAATTTCATGTTCCTGTCCTTCTATGGAGTTAGTTTTTCACAATTGTAAGTTTATTAGAGCTCTATCTCATTTATTGTTGTTGTTCTTCATATTATCCTGTCCTTGTTTTATGAATACAGTACCCTTTTGGATCCTATTTATATTTTTTCTGAGTCTTTATTTCTGTTTTTCTTAATATCTCATTCTATCTTGCAGCAAATTTTTATCAAATATTTAGTAACCCTGAGTTGTCCGTTTGTATTTAATGAGGCAATAAAGACTAAGAGTGTGGTGTGTGAACAGTGAGCTAGAATTTAGGGGTCTGTAGAGAATTTGTTTGGAGACCATCCTTTTAGATATTTTTTCTAGGTGCATTTCTGCCTAGGCTTAGTGGAACTTCACTGTTTTGTATAAGATCTACAATTAGTTCTCTTTTCAGTCCCACTTCTCACTCGAGCTTCAGTCACTATTATTTCTCAAGCCAGAACTTCACGATGATCTCCCAGGCAGATGGACCTCTTTTTCAGTTGTAGCTGATTAATGTGGTAACCTATAATACATAGTGTCAAGCTCTGTCCACAACTTCTGGCAAACTGAACCATCTCATTATCATAGCATTCATTTCTGGGAACTGCTGACAGGCAAATAATACAGGGCCAGTGGCCAGTCCCAGCTTCAGATCAGCTGACACTGGTTTGCTCATCTGGTCAGAATATAAAGGGGAAGTCCAATACATCATATATTAGCTGAAAAGCTATTCCCACAATTTTTTCTGTATTGATAGGTCATCTTGTGTACCAATCAATGTGTCAGGGCATCCTAGGGTGGAGACTGCTTTACAACAGTTGGCTATCACACTTGCAGTCTTCTTGAAGGTCTTTTCAAGGTAGTGTGCAAATCTTTCATTCTCATTTTCCTTTGACCCTAGCTGAAGAAATTCACCATGCACCAAATCTTCAATAACTTGAGTTAAAATAGATATAACTGTTGTATTTCCAATTCATGCCAGAGCTATGGATGCTGCAAAAAGAATTAAATCTCGGGCCGACTGGATAGCCCAGTGGATAGGGCATCGGCATACCACATGGGAGGCCCGGGTTCGGTTCCCGGGGACCTCTCCTAGCGGGCAGACCGCCTTGAGAATGGCAAGCCGCCATGAGCGGGCCAGAGCCGCCGTGGGCAGGGCAAAAAAAGCTGCCACGGACAGGCAAAAGCCGCCACGGGCAGGGCAGGTCGCCTGCGAATCGAGCGCAGCCAGCCACCCGCGAACTGAAAAGCCGGCCGTGATGGAAGCAGAAGCCGCCCACAAGTGGGGAAAGCCACGCCTGCGCAGTGACCCAGTCTCGGCGCGTCGCCGCAGCAGGGGGGAGATATGTAATAAAATAAATAAATCTTTAAAAAAAAAAAAGAATTAAATCTCCAGCAAGAACAGCCTTCTTTTCACCTCAGATCTTATTAACTGTGTGTTTTCCTCTCCGAGAATTTACATTGTCTACAATGTTCTTGTGAGCCAGACCAGCAGTGTGGATCATTTCTGCAAATTAAGTCTATAGAATGCTGACTTGCTCGCACATCTCAGGAGTTATCATGATGGATGTTACACGCTTGGACCATTAGCACCACATAATTGGTTGGAAGGCTTTCCCTTTTCTGCCAAAGTAATACTCACACATTTCCTTAGGTTCTGCTGTAGATATGAAGAGCTCCTTTCAAATGTCCTCATACAGTCCTTTCAAACAAATTTGAAAGGGTGGGTGTATTTCTCACAACTCCGTGTTTTACTGTTAACAGCACACCTCTGGGGTTGTATGATAGAGCCATGATATACTAGATATATCTGGAAAGGTAGATGCTAAACTCTTCACAAGATTAAAACAGTGCATCTGGGCACCTGCGGCAGCGCGTGTCCCAGGTGGCCCGCATGGCAGGGGAAGCTGAGCAAGAAGCTGCACGCCACCAGCACCTAAAGCAGCAGCGCTTCCACCACCACCAGCATGAGGCCATAATCTGAGTCTGGGGTTTGACAATTTTATTAATCTTTTCAAAGAACCAACTTTGGTTTTGTTGATTCTATTGCTTTTTTATTCTCTATTTCATTTAATTCTGGTCTACTCTTTATTATATCCTTCCTTCTGTGATCAGAGAAAATACATTATATGATTTCAATATTTTTAAAAATTTATTGAGGTTTGTTTTGTGACCTAAGAAATGGTCTATTCTGGAGAATGATTCGTGGGCACCTGAGAAGAATGTGTATTTTGTTGTTGGGTGAAGGGTTCTATATATGTCTGTTAGGTCTAGTTGGTATAGAATATCTTCCATATCTTGTATTTCCTTATTGATTTCTGTTTAGATGTTATACCCAATATTGAAAGTGGTATAGTGAGGTGTCTTACTATTAATGTAGAACTGTCATTTTCTTCCTTCAAATCTGTCAGTATTTGCATCATATATTTTGGGGCCCTGCCGCTAGGTGCATATATTTATAATTGCTGCATCTTCTTGTTTAATTGATGCCTTTATCTATATGCAATGGCCATAACTGTTTTTGATATAAAGTTCATTTTTCTGATATTAGTATAGCTACCCTGGTTCTCTTTTGGTCACTATTTTCATAGTATATATTTTTCTTTGCTTTTACTTTCAACCTACTTGTGTCTTTGCATGAAAAGGGAGTCTCTTATAGACAGCATATATTTGGTCCATGCTTTTTAATCTATTCTGCCAATCTGCCTTTTGACTGGAATTTATAATCCATTTACATTTAAAGTCAATACTGATAATGCAGGACCTTCTTCTGCCATTTTGCTATTTAGTCTTTTTAAGTCTTATGCCTTTTCTGTCCCTCAATTCTTCCATTAATGCCCACTTTCCTATTTATTTTATTTTTTGGTACTACAACATACTGAGTCCCTTCTCATTTCTATCATGATGTATTTTTCATATACTTTGTTTATGGTTACCATAGGGTTAAAATTTAGCATACTAAATATAGCAATCATATTTGATTTGATACACACTTGGCTTCAATATCATATACATATGCTGTTCCCCCGCTGTCCCCCCACCTTTGTTTGTGCTTGTTACATGTTATAGTTTTGTACATTGTATTGTACAAAACTATAGATTTATCATTACTATTTATGCATTTGCATTTTAGCACTTGTAGAAAGTAAGAAGTGGGGTTACATACCAAAAATGCAGTAAAATAGTACTGGCATTTGTAACTACTCAAGTATGCCCCCTTGTATTTAGATGTTGCTCTTCTGTTGCGGCTTTCAGAACTCTCTCCTTAGCTCTGCCATATTTTCCAGAAGAGTAGCAACATCCCTCTGAGTACAGGGGCAGTGTCTGGCAAAGGAGGTAGATCCATAGATGGGCCCTTGTTATTGATGACTATCCATCTGAGTCGTTGCTGTTGAAATTGAAATAGCCTAGTGTTAAGGGGTGCCTAAGAGTTGCCTCTGGAGAACCTCCTTGTTGCTCAAATGTGGCCTCTCTCTAAGCCAAACTCAGCATATGAATGCATTACCTTCCTCCCAGCCTGAGACATGACTCCCGGGGATGAGCCTCCCTGGCAACGAGGGATTGCTAACAAATGCCAACAGGCAGAACGACTGGAAAAAGACTCCAAATAAAAGGGGGAAATGTTAACGACAAATGAGTTCATAGGGCTAATAG
>PVKH010034664.1:0-11834 GCA_004027955.1 Chaetophractus vellerosus | reverse complement strand
GACCTATCCTGAATGAGGTTTGTCACACTTTCACTGAAGTAGCCTCATCAAAAGATACAACTTATGATGGATTCATACCCACAAGAATAGATTACATTTAATAACATCTTTTTCTGGGGTACATACAGCTTCAAACCACCACATGTGGTGGTAAGGTGGGCAGAGAGGAAGCATTTTGCAATCCAGTGATTAGGTCTCAGTCTGTTATGAGTGGGCTGTGACTTTCACAAAGGCTTCTGAACTCCCTTTCTGTTCCTTAGGTGAGACAGGAAGGACAAAGGGATCTGGAGTTGGGTATATCCATTCCTCATGCCAGTTAAGCTGTTGTAAATCCCGAGTTGGTTAGACTCTTATAAAATAGATTCTGGTGAGGGCATTGCTTTGTAAGAAGACATACTGCTCTGGGTGTATTTCAGAATGGGTACTTTTCCCCTTGCCTTGTTAGCAGCACTTTTCTACTCCCATCTTCACAGTGAGAACCTGATGGGGTGGGGTTTTTGAAGGTAAAACTCAGGAAAGGTTGGATACCCTTCAGAATTTTAAATCTCAAGCTAGTCTACACTGAGCCTCCATAAATTCATCAATTACAGTTCAGTCATTCCTATGAGTACTGGCTCTTGTGGAGAGCTTCTATTTCTGGGATTCTTCTCCAGCTAAGTTGTGGTTCTCCTTATACTTCTCTTCCCAGTTGTGGAAGCAATGGTTTTCCTT
The DNA here is from genome assembly GCA_004027955.1 of Chaetophractus vellerosus. Lineage (NCBI taxonomy): Eukaryota > Metazoa > Chordata > Mammalia > Cingulata > Chlamyphoridae > Chaetophractus > Chaetophractus vellerosus. The sequence goes on along the minus strand of PVKH010034664.1, from coordinate 11,123 downwards.
GTGACCTCAAATTCCAAAGAAGAATTATTTTGTACTCTGTTCAGTTTTTTATTGGTCATTGGGATAGAAGAGACAACATCCAAGTTCCTAATAGGCCAGCACTGAAACCAGAAGTCTTTCATAACTATGGGCTCTCTTCCTACTTGACAGGAGTTAAATGTCCAGACCAAAGCTCCTATGCCACATGAAGATGTTCAAGAATCCAATAACATAAAACATTATATGGGAGAGAAAGAATGATATATATTTCTGTTGTTTGTTATTATTATAGTAATCTTAGCCTTTCATAAATGATACAAATTTATTCACACTTTAAAAGCCTGAACAAGATAAATATTAATATACGTATTCTAAGGCACATACTAATCAGAATGTCAAATGCCAGAGATACAGAGAGAATTCTGAAAGCAGGAAAGGAAAAGCCATTCATCACATACAATGTATCTTCAGTAAGACTAACTACTGATGACTCATCAGAACCCATGGAGGCAATAAGGCAGAAGTATGATATATTTAAGGTACTGAAAGAAAAAAAAACTTCCAGATGGAAAAAAAATCTATCAATCAAAACTGGACTTAAGAGATTGTGGGGAGATGGCTTCAGATTATGCAGATAAGGCTCAGATCTCTCATAAAAACAATGGAGAAAGAGCCTGCCTGGTCAGCAGACCAGGACAGCACCTCACAAGTCCCAAGAGGGTGAAGGACAGAGAGAGGAAGAACCCAAAACAACAAACTTTGAGTTACTAAACCTCCCAGCCACCTGAAATGGTGCCCCTTCCCCACTCCAGACATCTTCCTGCCTGTCAGCTGTTACAAGGGAAAAGGGAGGGGGAATCAGGGGCTTCTTCAGTGAATTTGGCCACCAGAGTCTGCTTCGAATCTGGGCTCTGCCCAGACCAAAACAAAGGAAAACCCAGGATACAACTCCTTGGAAAGGTGTGTCAAAGAGTGCCATCTGCTGTCCAGTCTGGAAATTGCATGGACAAAAACTGCAGTGAGGTCTTTCAGTTCTCTAACTTCTGGGAGAAAATCTGCACCCTATTAGTGAGATCCTGGAACAATTTTGATAACTTAATCTGGGGAATTTTAAAAATTTCGGATTCATTGAACCAAATATCAAAGAAGTGCTGTGAAAAAATAATAAAAATTAGCAAGAGAGAGAAATTAGCCATCAGAGTAAATTCACCAATATATTTAGATGCCTAGACAGCAGTAAAAAATTACTGGCCATACCAGGCAACAAAAAAAGATGGCCCAGGCAAAGGAACAACCAAATATCCTGAAGAGATACAATATTTAAGACAATTAATCAATGATAATCACACAACTCTCCTATATCAATTTAAAGAATGGAAAGAAAATATGACTAAAGAAATAAGGGATATTAAGAAGACACTGGGTGAGCATAAAGAACAATTTGGAAGTCTGCAAAGAGAAGTAATAGACCATGTGGGAATGAAAGACATGATGGATGAGATTAAAAGTACATTAGAGGCATATAAGAACAGATTTTAATTGCTGAAAGACAGTATTAGTGATTTTGAAGACAGAACATCTGAACTGGAAAAGACAGGAGAACAGAAAGAGAAGGGAATGGAAAAAATAGAAAAGGGTCTCAAGGAAGTGAATGACAATATGAAATGCAAAAACATATGCATTATCAGTGTCTCAGAATGAGAAGAAAATGGGAAAGGTGCAGAAATAACATTTGAGGAAATAATGACTGAAAACTTCCCTACCCTTATGAAAGACTTAAATATCAATATTGAAGAATGACAACACACCCGAACAGACCTATCCTGAGACACCTATTATTCAGGATGACAAATATCAAATAAAAAGAGATGATTCAGAAAGCAGCAAAAGAAAAGAAAAGCATCACATACAAGGGAACCTCGGTAAGTTTAAGTGCTGAACTCTCATTAGAACCCATGGAAGAGAGAAGAAAGTGGTATGCTGTGTTTAAGGTACGGAAAGAGGAAAACTGCCAGCCAAGAATTCTGTATCAGGCAAAGCTGTCCTTCAAAAAGGAAGGGGGGTTCAAAGTCTTCACGGACAAACAAAAACTGATAGAATATGTTACTGAAAGACGAGAATTACAAGAGATACTAAAGAGATTGCAGCAAGGTGACAGGGGAAAACAATGGTGAGAAACTTGGAGAAGGGTGTAGAAATGAAGATTATTAGAAAGGGTAACTTAAAGGATAAAAAGATAGACAATAACATGATATGACAACAGAAAGCCAAAGTCAAAATGGATGAAGTAAATAATGCCTTTACTGTAATAATATTGAATATTAATGGCTTGAACTCCCCAATCAAAAGACATAGACTGATAGAATGAATAAAAAATATGAGCCATCTATATGTAGTCCAAAAAAGACTCACTGCAGACATAAGGGCACAACCAAGTTAAAAGTGAAAGGTTGGGAAAAGTTATTCCATGCAAATTGTAACCAAAAAAGAGCTGGAGTGGCAATGCTAATATCGGAAAAAATAGATTTTAAATGCAAAACTGTTATAAAGGATGGAGAAGGTTATTATATATTATTAAATGGGACAATTCGGAAAGAAGAAGTAACTATACTAAATATTTATGCACCTAACCTCAGTGCCCCAAAATTCATGAGGCATACACTGGCAAAACTGAAGGGAGAAATAGATGTCTCTACAATACTAGATAGAAATTTCAATACACCACTTTAAGTATTGGATAGAACATCTGGACAGAAGATAAATGAAGAAACAGAGAGCTTGAATAATATGATAAATGAACTAGACCTAATAGACATCTATAGAATGTTGCACCCCAAAACAGCAGGATATACATTCTTTTCAAGTGTCCATGGATATTTCTCTAATATAGACCATATGTTGGGTCACAAGACAAGTTTCAATTAATTTAAAAAGATTGAAAATATACAAAACACTTTCTCTGATCATAACAGAATGAAACTAGAAATCAATAGTGGATGAAAAAAGTGAAAATTCATAAATATATGGAGATTAAACAACACATGCTTAAATAATCAGAGGGTCAAGAAGAAAATGCAAAAGAATTCAGCATATATTTTGAGGTGAAAGAAAATGAGAAAACATTTAAAAACCTATGGGACTCCACAAAGGCAGTGGTGAGAGGGAAATATATAGCCTTCAATGTTTACAATAAAAAAGAAGAAAGAGCTAAAATTGATCATCTAGCTGCACACCTGGAAGAACTAGAAAAAGAACAGCAAACTAATCCCAAATCAAGCCAAAGGAAAGAAATAGTAAAAGTCAGAGCAGAAATAAATGAAATCGAGAACAAAAAAAAAAAAAATAGAAAGAATCAATAAAACCAAAAATCGGTTCTTTGAGATCAACAAGGTTGACAAACTCTTAGCTAGACTGACAAAGAAAAAAATAGACAAGACACAAATAAATAAAATCAAAAATGAGAAGGGGAACAGTACCACTGATACTGTAGAAATAAGAGAGATTATAAGAGAAAACTATGAACAACTGTATGCCAAAAAACTAGAAAATATAGATGAGATGGAGAAATTCCTGGAAACACATGAACCAACTACACTGACTTTAAAAGAAATAGAAGACCTCAACAAACCAATCACAAGTGAAGAGATTGAAACAATCATCAAAAAAACTCCCAAAGATGAAAAGCCCAAGACCAGATCTCAAGCTCTTCCAAAAAAATTGAACAGAAAAGAATGCTACCAAACTCATTCTATGAAGCCAACATCACCCTAATACTAAAACCAGATAAAGTTACTACAAAAAAGAAAATTAGAGATCAATATCTTTAATGAATATAAATGCAACAATCCTCAAAAAATACTTGCAAACAGAATCCAAAAGCACATTAATCAAATGAGTTTTATCCCAGGTATGCCAGGGTGGTTCAACACAAAAAAAAACAATTAGTGTAATAAACCACATTTCTAAATCGAGGAAGAAAAGTCACACGATCCTTTCAACTGATACCGAAAAGGTATTTGACAAAATACAGCACCCTTTCTTGATAAAAACACTCCAAAAGATAGGAATAGAAGGAAGCCTTCTCAATATGGTAAAGTGGATAGATGAAAAACCTACAGCTAGCACTGTACTCAAAGGTAAAAGACTGAAAGCTTTCCCACAGAAATCAGGAACAAAACAAGGATGCCCACTGTCACCATTATTATTCAATATTGTGTTAGAAGTTCTAGCTAGATCAATTAGGCTAGACAAAGAAATAAAAGGCACCCAAAATAGGAAAGGAAGAAGTAAAACTGTCACTGTTCGCTGATGGCATGATCCCATATCTAGAAAATCCTGAAAGATCCACAACAAAGCTACTAGAATTAATAGACAAGTTCAGTAATGTGGTGGGATACAAGAATAACACACAAATATCAATAGCATTTCTATACACTACTGATGTGCATTCTGAGGAGGAAATCATAAAAACATTCCATTTATAATAGTGATAAAACAACCAAATATTTAGGAATGAACTTAGCCAAAGACATAAAGGACCTATATTCAGAAAACTATAAAACATTGCTAAAAGAAACCAAAGACGGCTTAAATAAATGGAAAAACATTCCGTGTTCATGGATTGGAAGACTATGTATAATTAAGATGTCAATTCTACCCAAACTAATTTACAGATTCAATGCAATCCCAATAAAAGACCCAGCAGCCTTTTTTGCAGAAATCAAAAAGCCAATAATCAAATTTATTTGGAAGGGTAAGGGGCCCAAAATAACCAAAAATATTTTTAAAAAGAAAAATGAATTTGGAAGACTCTCACTTCCTGACTTAAAAGCATATTACTTAGCTACAGTGGTAAAAAATTTAAAAATTAAAAAATAAACAGCATGGTATTGGCATAAAGACAAACACATTGGCCAATGGAACTGAATTGAGAATGCAGAAATTGACTCTCACATCTACAGTCTAGTGATTTTTGACAAGGATGCTAAGCCCACCAAGCTGGGCAAGAACAGTCTATTCAACAAATGGTGCTGGGAGAACTGGATAGCCACATCCAAAAGAAAGACAGAAGACCACTATCATCTCCCTATAAAAAAATTAACTCAAAATGGATCAAGGACCTAAATATAAAAACAACAACCATAAAACTCCTAGAAGAAAATGTAAGAAAACATCTTCAAGATCCTGTGGTAGGCAGTAGTTTCTTAAACCTTACACCCAACGCACAAACAACAAAAGAAAAAAATAGATAAATGATACTGCCTCAAAATTAAACACTTTTGACCCTCAAAGGACTTTGTCAAATGAGTGAAAAGACAGCTAACTCAATGGGAGATCACATACGGCACATATGACAATCACATATCTGACAAGGGTTTAATATCCATGATCTATAAGGATTTCATACAACTCAACAACAAAAAGACAAAGTATTGCATTAAAAAATAGGCAAAAGACTTGAAAAGACTACTGTCCAAAGAAGAAATACAAATGGCAAAGCAACACATGAAAAAATGTTCAACATCACTAGTCATTTGGGAAATGCAAATCAAAACTTTAAGGAGAGATCGTTTCACACCTATTAGACAGGCCACTATTAAAAAGTCAGAAAACTGTAAATGTTGGAGATGATGTGGAGAGAAAGGATCACTTTTTCACTGTTGGTGGGAATATAGAATGGTTACAGCCACTGTGGAGGACTGCTTGGCAGTTCCTAAGGAAGTTGAATATAGACTTGCCATGGAACCCAGCAATACCACTGCTAGGTATATACCCAGAAATTCTGAGAGTAGTTACAAATACTGAGCAGTGACACGAATAGACATCTGCACACCAATGTTCACAGCAGTTTTATTCACAATAGCCCAAATTTGGAAACAACCTAAGTGTCCATCAACTGTTGAATGGATAAACAAATTGTTGAGTATACACACGATGGAAAGAAGAAATGAAGTCATGATACATATAACATGGATGAACCTGGAGGATATTATGTTGGGTGAAGCAAGCCAGATCCAAAAGGACAAATACTGTGTGATTACCCTATTAGGAACTAAATAGATTATGTGAAATATAAATAAATTATTTGAAATATGAACATGGGTAAAATTGCATATATAAGACCGTTTTTCTTAGAAGCCAAACTAATGTAGGTTAATATAACAAAATGTTAATATCAGGCAAAAATGATACTAAGTGAAGGAGACCAAACACAGAGTACTACATATTGTATGATTCCATATATAAAATGTAAATATAAATCAATTTAGAAAGATGAAATTGATTAGTGGTTATGTAGAGCTGAGGAATGAATGTTAAAGGTATGGAGTCTTTCTTTTTGAACTAATGAAATTGTTCTAAAATTTTTTGAGATGATGAGTGTATAACATGTTGATTATACTAAAAGCCATTGGTTATACACTTTGGATAGATAATATGGTATGTGACTGTTATCTCAATAAAATTGCTTAATAAGCAAATAAATAATTATGCAAGAATAGCCAGAAATAGCAGCTATGTACAGCAGGAGAAACAGCAAGAATGAGAGGTGAGGAATTTTCTTGTTTGTCTGTTTTTTATTTATTATTATTATTGAAATAATAAAAATGCTTTAATAATGATTGAAGTGATGAATGCACAACTATGTGATTATACCAAATACTATTGATTGTACACTTTGGATAAATTGTATGCTTTATTAATATGTATCAATAAATTGATTTGTTTAAAAAAAGGAAAAGAAAACTACTTAAAAAGTGAGTGAGAGTTTAAAATTCAAAGATAAACAAAAACTGAGAGAGTTCATCACCACAAGAATTGCCCTACAAGAATTGCTAAAGGGAGTTGTCAGGTTGAAATGAAAAGACAGGAGAAAGCTTGGAGCAGTATGAAGTAGTGGGTATATTCATTTAAGGTAACTAAATGGGTAAATATAAAACCCAATAGTATTGTATCCCCAATATATAGTCCCATTCTTTAATTTCTATGAGAGAATAAAATTGGGTAAGAAATAATCATATTTCCTGATAATGGACACACAAAATATAGAGAGGTAATGTGGGACCAAAACAACATAAAGAGGAAAAATGGAGAGATATGTAAACAGAGAATGTGTATGTTATGGAGGTTAAGTTGTTATCTTTTCAAACCAGTAGGATATAGACTTAGGTTGTGCAATAGAAACCCCAGAGTTACCACAAAAATTATTTTAAAAATACACAGAAATGGAAATGAGGAAATGATCAATCACATACCTCAAAAAAGATCAACTGTACAAAAAAGGAAGCTGCAATAAAGGAAAAGAGAGACAATAAAGATATAAGACTTACAAAAAAGTTAAAAAATGGCTGAAGCAAGTCCTTTACAGAAATAATAATGAATGTTAATGGATTAACTACCCAAATCAAAAGACACAGAGTAGCAGGATGAATAAAAAAGCACCACCAAGCTATATATTGTTTCCAAGAGACTCACCTGACAGCCAAAGACACAATAGATTGAAATGGAAAGGATTGAAAGAGGTGATCCAAGGAAAGAGTAATAAAAAAGAGCTGGAGTAGCGATACCAATATTTAACAAAATAGACTTTAAGTCAAAAGCTTTTACAAAAGACATAGAAGGACACTATATATTAATAAAAGTGTCAACCCACCAAGAAGAAATAACAATAAATATTTATGTACTTAACCACAATGCCCCAAAGTACATGAGAAAAACACTGGCAATACTAAAGGGAAAAATAGACACCTATACAATAATAGTTGGAAACTTCAATATAACACTTTCATCAATGGATTTAACATCTAAACAGAAGATAAATAAGGAAACAGAGAATTTGGATAATGTGATAAATGAACTAGACTTAACAGACTTACCTAGAACATTGCAACCATATGCATTCTTCTCAAATGCACACGGATTGTTCTCCATGATAGACCATATGTTAGGTCACAAAACGAGTCTCAATAAATTTAAAAAGTTAGAAATTATGCAAATCATCTTCTCTAACCACAATAGAATGAAGATGCAAATCAATAACAGGTGGAGAACTGGAAAATCCACAAATATATAGAAGTTAAATAACAATCTTAAACAACTAATGGTCAAATAATACATCAAGAGGGAAATCAGTAAATATCTTGTGATGAAAGAAAATGAAAACAGAACATATTAAAACTTATGGAATGCAGAAAAGGCAGTGCTCAGAGGGAAATTTATAGCTCTAAATGCTTACATTTACAAAGAAGAAAAAGCTCAAATCATTGAACTAATCACACACATAAAGGAGCTAGAAATAGAACAGCAAACTAATCCCAAAGTGAGCAGAAGTAAAGAAATAACAAAGATAAAAGCAGAAATAAAGGAAATAGAGAATAAAAAATAATAACAAGAATAAACAAAAACAAAATTTGGTTCATTGGAAAGATCAACAAAATTGATAAACCTTTAGCTAGACTGACAAAGGAAAAAAGAGAAGATGCAAATAATTAAAATCAGAAATGAGAGGGAGACCATTACCACTGACCCAACAGAAATAAAATAGGGTTATAAGAGGATACTATGAATAACTGTATGCCAAAAATTAGATAACTTAGGTGAAATGTACAAGTTCCTAGAAACACACAAACAGCCTTCACTGACTGTAGATGGAATAGAAGTTCTCAAAAGACCAGTTACAAGTAAAGAGGTTAAAAAAAAAAAGTCATCAAAAACCCCCAACAAAGAAAAGCCCCGGACTAGATGGCTCCACATGTGAATTCTACCAAACGTTCCAAGAATTAACACCAATCCTGCTCAAACGCTTCCAAAAATTTGAACGGGAGGCAGCACAACCTAATGCATTCTATAAGGCCAACATCCTCCTCATACCAAAGCCAGATAAATATACTACAAGAAAACTGAATTACAGACCAATTTCTCTTATGAAAATAGATGCAAACATTCTCACCAAAATACTAAAACATCTAATCCAACAACACATAAAAGGAATTATGCACCATGATCTAGTAAGATTTATTCCAGGTGTGCAGAGGTGGTTTAACATAAGAAAATCAGTTCATGTAATACACCACATTAACAAAACTAAGGGAAAAAATCATATGATCAAAATCAAAATCTCTTGACACAGAAAAGGCATTTGCAAAATCCAGCATTCTTTATTGATAAAAAAAATTTGGAAAACTAGGAATAGAAGGAAACTCCCTTAACATGATAAAGGGCATATATGAAAAATCCAGAGCTAACCTCCTACTCAATGATGAAAGTCTGAAAACTTTCCCTCTAAGATCAGGAGCAAGAAATGAATGCCCACCATCACCTCTGTTATTCAACATTATACTGGAAGTTCTTTCCAGAGAAATTAGGCAATAAAAAGAAATTTTAAAAAGCATCCAAATTGTAAAGAAAGAAGTAAAACTTTCCTAAATTGTAGATGACATGATCTTATATATAGAAAGTCCCCCCAAAAAAAACTACAACAAAGCTACTAGAGCTAATCAATGTGTTCAGCAAGGTCTCAGATTACAAAAACAACACCCAAAAATCAGTAGTGTTTCTAAATACTAATAATGAGCAATCTGAGGAGGAAATTTAAAAAAACATCCTTTTACAATTGCAACTAAAAGAATCAGATATTTAGGAATATAGTCAAAGATATAAAACAGTTATACACTGACAACTACAAAACATTTCTACAATAAATCAAAGAAGACCTAACTAGATAGAAGAATATTCCATGTTCATGGATTTGGAAGACTAAATATTGTCAAGACCCCAATTCCACCCAAAACACATGCAGATTCAACCCAATCCCAATCAAACTTCCATCAACCTTGTTTGCAGAGAGGAAAAGCCAATCACCAAATTTATACGGAAGGATAAGGGGCTCCAAATATCCAAAACTATCTTTAAAAAGAAAAACAAAGATGGAGGATTCACACTTCCTGATTTTAATAGTTATTACAAAGCTACAGTGGTCAAAACAGCATGGAACTGGCGTGAGGTCAGATATATAGAACAACGGAATAGAATTGTGCTATTGCTGTAGACTATAGTTTGATGGTTCCTCTGAAAGCATGTATAGGATTTCAATATGACCCAGAAATCCCACTTCTAGTATACACTCAAAGGTATTGAAATCGAGGACTCAAACAGATATTTGCACACTGATGTTCATAGTGGCATTATTCACAATTGTCAAAAGGTGGATGCAACACAAATGTCCAATAACAGATGAATGGATAAACAAAATGTGGCATACAATGGAATATTATGCAACACTGAAAAGAAATAATGTTTGATATATACAATAACCTGCATGAACCTTGAAGGCATAATGTTGAGTGAAATAAGCCAGGCACAAAAGGTCAAAGTATTGTATGACCTCAGTGATAATAAACAATTAAAATAAATAAATTCATACAGTTACAAGGTTCTGAGGAATTTAAGAAAGGGGGAGATAATGCTTAATTGGTACAGAATTTCTTTAGGGGCCAATGAAAAAGATGTGGTAATGATAGTGATGGTTGCACAACATTGTGAATATAATTAGCACAACTGAATTATATATCTGAATGTGGTTAAAAGGAGAAATTTTAGGTTGTATATATGTTACTAAAATAAAAATTAAATATACGTATTTTATGAATGTTTATCTAAGGCTTGCCATTTTATTTTAATGGTGTCATTTGTATGAAGTCTGTTTTATCATCTTTTTTCTTTTGTGGTTATTAATTTCTGCATCCTATCCAGGAAATATTTTCTTACTCCACATGATGAAAATATTTTCCTTTGTTTTCTCCTAAAAGCTATATAGTTTTAGCTCTTATGTTTTTTTCTATGATCCATCTTGAATTAATTTTTGTGTATGGTGTGAGGAAAGGAGTTGAAATCCATTTTTAACATTTATTGAGTGTGTGGCAGTTTGCAATTGTTTATGAATTCCAAAAATAGATATTGGATTGTGTTTGTAAACTGGTCCATTCATCTGGACATATTAGATTGTATTAGATTCAGAGGCGGGGCCGACTGTATAGCCCAGTGGATGGGGCACCAGTTTACCACATGGGAGGCCCTGGGTTTGGTCCCCGGGGCCTCTCCAGGCGGGTGGACCGCTTGAGAAGGCAAAAGCCACCGTGGGTGGGGCA
>PVKH010034663.1:0-11837 GCA_004027955.1 Chaetophractus vellerosus | reverse complement strand
CTCCCATGTGGTGTACCGGTACCCTTATCCACTGGCTATACAGCTGGCCCTTTCCCCTTCTAAATTCTCTGCATTTTCTATGGTGAATTCCAAAACTAGTTTAGGCATGAGAGCCCACATAGATTCAAATAGGGGCCCAGCTATTTGCTGTCTTTATTGGTTGCCTTTCTACCTTCACCTGTCAGCTATAGGGAGACCTTTCTCTTTGGACTTACCAAGGACTTCTTTTGAGTCCAGGGCTTTCAAACTGGACCTTATGACTAGGGTCTTTGGTGGGCTTTATTTTGACCAGCTGCCTTCCCTGCTTCCTATACTAACCTTCCTGAACTCTCCCTTCAGAAAATTTACACCCTTATTGTTAAGGGGGTAATGAATGACAATGGTCATTCTTCTGTAGCTCCTTCCTGCTGGTTAAGGTAGTATTCCCTACCTGATAGGGTATGAAACTCTCTGGGTATTCTACTGGGACTGAGGGAAGTGTAGGTCTGGCACTGTGATTGGAAATGAATGAAATTCCTGTATGACTAATACTTCACTCTGGAAGGTGTTGATTCTGGAAGAAATAATCTTAGAATTTTGAAGACAAATGGTCCTATTAAAAGGATAAAGAAAATGGTGGTAACTGTCCCCCAAAAGGGGACCAGCTATGACATCCTGAACCATGGGAATGAGAAAGGCCAAGTGCCTTCAGAGGCTACATCCTCCAGAAGCTGATGGATTCTCTAGGACTGTTCCAAAGTGATTCAAAAGAAACAGCATTTTTCCTTGGGGAACAGGCAGATTCCTCCTTGTGTCATTGTTAGCATGCTTAGGGCTTTGCAATTTTGCAGCACCATGGCAGCAAGAGAGTCTATTTGTTGTCTAAGGCTTCTAAGGCCGAGCTAGTTTCTTCTATGCTATTGGTTAACTCTATGGTGAGATTGTGGTAGACCTGCTGTGTTTGGTATAAACAGCCACTCCCAGTTGACACAGTGGTGGTTATGCCTAGGACAGCTAGCAGAGACTTGAGGAGAGATGTTGTCCTAGACATAAATTCACAAAGACAATATTGGCAAACATAAGATAAGCATATGACAACCAAAATAAAGACAATATTTAAGAAAGCCATTCTTTCATCTTATAGGCATGATCATTAATTACTTAGAAAATTAATTATGTTTACAAAAACTTTTAACATGTTCAATATCTTTCTGCATATGATCTAGAATAGAAGAGATATTATATTCATCCAGTATGTAGGTACAGGACTTAATAATAATCAAAGCACTAATCAATGCACTAAATCAATGGGCAAGTTCCTGTCTGAGCTGTAGTTAATAGATCTAAGCTCCAGATTTGCAGTACCAAACATGTCATCTCTCCATGGGAGCAGGCCATAATGTCAATTGTGTCTGTTTAGGTCCTACTTACATTACTCATTCAATGATTGCTCCACATGGTATATCCTTCACACAGAAAGCATGCTGCAGCACCATTGGCCCTTGGCAGGAAGCTCCAGTGTTTCACCAGCCTGGTGCATAGTGCCCTTCAGCACTATGAAACAGAGTCAGTCTGGAGGCAATATCCATTGTAAATATGGCCACATTGAGCCATTGCCAGCTGCTGCAGGATTCTGAAACATCAATGTACTTTCCATCCAGCTCAGGAGCATGTCCAGAGATGGGGTAGATCCTTTTATTATTTTAGGGCTCATAGTGAACAACTTTGCCAATAACTCAAATGGAGAGGCACCATGCAAGGTACTGGGGACTTGATTTGAATTCACAACAGAGTTTGACAATAATGAAGTCTGTCTCTTTCAATATTTATGTACTTTCTAAATACTTCCAAAGCAGTTAATAACATATTAAATGAGCTTAAGTATTTTTAGTACTTTATATTTTACTTCTATACCTTTATCATAATTATCTTAATTAACAGGTATTTTAATTTAGCAGTACAAGGAGGACAAAAAAACCCACTACTTTATCCATTATCATATGAAAACCTAAGATACTCAATGGAATCAAGTTTATCTTCCCCCTACACTCACCCTAATATTCCAATAGAGGTGGCCTCTGACAGGTTCCTCTGTTATGCCATTACTTTTTGTTATCAATATCAATTCAGGTTTTTATTTAATAATGAATTCCTGGAACTAGCCATTTAAATATTTCAATTTAGACAATGCTTTTACAAACTTCCTATAACTAACCATAAACACATAGACTAGTTACTTTTACCTTTAAATAAGCTTATTAAATTACAGTTGCAACCAATGGAATTTACTTTATCCATTTAAGTTTTGATGTACACTCCTCATTCTGTTCTGTGAAAACTAGTCATTTAACCTTAGGCCAGAACTATATATTTTTCTTTAACTTAATCTCATTAAACATGAACCTACCATTTTCACCATCTTAAAGATTTAATACATATAATGGTAATTTATTTCATTAGTATCCTATAAATGTAGAAATATTACACCCAACCTAAATAAAATTGAACAATTATAGTTTATGCAAGAGATGTTCTTTTTTTCTTCCTCCTCAGGAGGCTAAAACCTCTTTTTTTAAATAAAAATCTGAAATTGTGAATAACCTTAAACACAGTGAATGCTAAGTTCTTAACTATATTATATTTGTTGAATTTGCTTTAATTTTAATTTAGAAAAAGGTCTTTCCATAGCTCTCAAGGACTTTTTCTTTACTTACTGAAATGTGGTAATTGGATTAATTATCCTCATTTTAAGGCTGTTAAAAGTTTTAAACTGGGGAATTACAGGACAAACTATAATTCTTAATTTCTTGGCTTAGTAGATAGGAGTTTTAAGCAAAACATGATTTTCCCTATAATTTCACAATTAGCCCTTCCCCCATAGCTTTCATAAAAAGAAGGAGGCCCTGGGGTGGGGGCTGGGTAGATCAAGGATCTTAGAAAAACCTTTTTTCCCTTTCTTAATGATTTCTATATTTAGCTTTTTACATGACCTTTCAATCCTGTTTTGCTTCTCTAATTTGGGGTCCAGGAATCTTCATTTAATATAAGCACTTATTTAGATTTTTGCAGTTGAATAGAGCTCTTTTAAGAATTTTCACTTGTCTATTTGATATTATCATCTTGATGTATGAAGATATAAACTGAGCAAATACCAGAAATAAATAGAGTTAGACACAAAAGCACTACTCACTAATTTTACTTATAATTTTCATTCTCATACAAAATAAGTTTAACCATAAAATAACATATTCAAAAGATCTCTTTGAAGGCTATTTCTCATTGCGCTAATCCACACTGTGATTTTGCACAAGAATTTTATTCTTTTTATTTATTAACTTATAACCAAATTGTTCCCAATACTTTCATATACAATCCACATCATTTTCCTACAGAGTTTTGCTCCTTTCCCATTTAGACTTTGATAGGCCTTGGATAAGTAACACTAATTCCAGTATATACTCACTGAGGTCATCAAAGTATCAGAGAAAACTGGTTTCAAGCATGACCTGCTGCTTTAAGGATTCCTGATGCTCAGTGTGGGAGGTCTCACAGTTCCCAGTCCTTCAGAAATAACAGGATTCTGGCAGCTCCTGGACTAGAAAAGTGGATGCCCAACCCCAAAGGCTGAAGATTCCACCAAGCAGCAATCTCATCAAAGTTCATGGGTTCCCTTTCAGCTCCTGCTCTGAGTAAGTAATTTGGAGTCATGGAAAAATGCAGGTTTATTAACACTGGTGGAAGGATGTGAGGCAGGGATGCCTAAAATTTGCCTTTACCCAATCTATGGAGGCAGAAGTTGCCATGGATACAAACAGGGGAGAATAGTTTTGTTACCATTATAAATGTGAGGCCCGTCCTGAAATAACCATAAGCAAAGGTTAAGCTCAGTTTCGAACAGCCATTACCATAGCAAGCATACACAAGGGTGAAGCTAGACCTGAAGAAACCATAAACAAAAGCAAATTAACCTATGATTACAGACACAACATAGGTCTAGGCTAAATTTAACCAGTTATAGAAATTTCAGATATTATCCATTTGCTATTTTATATATAAATTCATCTATATAATGATCTTAACTCAATTACAGTTTCTATTAAGTTTTTACTTCAAAACAAATTGAGCACTTTCATTTATTAACTGAACAACTAAACTATTTTATTAGTAACATTAATGTTGCCTAGTTTTCCAGCTTTTTCAGCAGTTCACAGTCCACTTGTTTTTGATTGTAGGGTGCACACTTGGGTCTTTTCATCTTCTTCCATCTCTCATTCTTCCTCTTTCTCCTCGTCTGAGGAGTAGTCCATAGGATGCCATGCCTTAAGGTCCCACCCAGGTGTGGTCAATATCCTCTGGGCCTAGACTGCAGGCAGCTATGTCCCTTAGCTTAAGTATAGCTACAAGCCAGAGTTCCTAACTGATCATCAACTCAGCACAGGCATTCGGTTAAGGCATATTTCATTGCTGCCTGTGCTAAGTGCATATCCTTTCTACATTTAACTTTTCTTCTGGGCCACACACAGAGATCTTTGCCACTTTTTCTGCCTTGGTAGCTCCACCTAAAGTCTCCTAAAAGAGGCCATTCTATAGCTGCCACTCTCTGGTATTTTCCCTTTTCCTTACTGAAGTGCAATTGCTCTGCTACCTGCCATAGCACAGCCAGCATACCTGCCAGAGTTTTTAGGGCATCCCCACATTGTCTCAGTGGTCCCTGATTGTCCAGAAGGGCAGCCACCCCTCCCCACATTATAGGCCAACCGTGGATTTCCCACATGGATTCCCTTTCCTTGGGCTCATGTCTACTACTGCAGGTGGTCCTTTGGTCTCTTGGCTTATGGCTGGCCAATTGTTCCAAGCCAACTTCTGAAGAGAATACACTGGTGAAACTGCAAGACTTAAGAATGCACCTGGTACTGAATTAGATATAGGCTTTATTGGAACTTATAAATAGGAGGGAGTCTCCGAAGGTGGCTAAACAGAGAATGAAGGTAGCACTCCACAGAGAGGAAAATGAGGTGATATAAGGGGTTTTGAAAAAGCATATTCCATCAGATATGAGAACAGAGCTTCTGCTAGGGTCATGTGAAGCTACATATGGCATCTGGAGTTGTTTTCACTACACTCGTAGGAAAGGCTTTTACCAAGAATGTTACTGCTTTGAAAAAACTATAGTTTACAAAACCATCTCTACATTACCTCCCCTCTGGGGAAGATTGTTAGCCTTTAACTTATGTCTAGATCACACACGCAGATATGTGCTAAGGACTTGGGGTGGGGCTGTGTCCCCACAACTATCTTGTCTACAGGTTGACTGATTCTCTCTTTTGCCACCTCCATTCTGCTTTTGAAACCCTCCTGGGCCTTTGTCATATCGGTTATTATGGTTTTTAACTTCAGTAGTTCTGTGTGGATCCTTCTTAAAATTTCTATCTCTTTAATTAGATTCTCATATTATTCATTCATTGTTCTCCTTATAACCTGTAATTTTTTCTCCTTACATTCCTTCATTTCCATAAGCATTTCAAGATTATTGTTTAAAAGGCTTTTTTCTATATGTCTACATTTTCATTTTCTTTGTTGGTATATTCTATATTTTTATACTATTGCTTTGGGTGAGCCACCATTTCCTGTTCCTTTTTTATTGTCTTGTACTATTTTGTTGCACACTGTAGATTTTAATATTTTAAAATGGTAACTCTGATATTTACTCCCAGGGATGTGTATGTGTGTTTCCTGGTTTTATTACTAGCTGGTAATAAGATAGATTCTTTTTGAGCTTCAGCTCTCCTATCAGGAAGATTTGCCCAAGGTGAAAGCACCATTCAGGGTTTTCCCTGTCTTACTGGGCTTCTGTTTTGTCCTAAACTTTTGATTCTTAGTTGTTTTGAAGTTTCTCTGTTCACAGGAGTTTGGTTATCCCCCTTTTTTTCCATGGGGCAATCCTCCCTCTCCCAGGTTCCTGAAACCCACAGGCTTTTGTCCCAGACTGGCAACATATATAGCTGTTTTTATTTATTTTTTATTAATTTAGTTGTCCTATGCTGATTTTGCCAGAAGGGAAAATTCTGGGAGGAACCCCCATGGAGGACTTTCCCAATTTGGTCTTTCCCAGAAAAAATAGGCCAAGGACCCACAAAGAGGGCACAGACCAGTTCAACAGTGCCCTTAGGAGGGGGTCAAGAAGGGCATCAAAATCTTCTTTAATGTCTCCCCAAAGCAGAGCTTTCCTGGCCTGTCCAGCAAATGCAGCCCTTCAGATAACTTTCCTCTGCATCCCTGAGGAATCCTTGCATCTTTAAATGTTCATCACCTCTGGCATTCTCTTGGGAGGATTGAAACAATGAAGGTCACTGCCTTTATCCAGGGAGGGATGAAACAATGGTTGCCCTCAGAACTGGAAAACAGTGATCCAAATTTGCTAATCAAAAATCATGATCAGTGCTGGCTATGCCCACCCCTTTTTTTAGTGAAGAGGATTTTTATGTCCCTTTCTTTCAAAAGCAGCTAGTAAGGTACTGGATCCCATGGTAGCCTCATGTAAGAGTGGAGTATGGGTACTGGTAGCAAGAACAACTTACAGTTCTTTACCATAATTTATCAGTCTCTTCCTCCTGCTCTTCTGAGGATGCTGTGCAGCATTTCTCTGGCCTCTGGAGTTTCAAAATTTTTGTTTCACAGAGTTCATGCCTGTCAAATAGTTGTTTGGGTGGAAGAACTAAATCCTAGAATTTTCCTTCTTCCCCAGATGTCTCCAGTGAATTATTCATTTTATTTCTTTTAATAATTACTATAGTAGTTTTAAATTTTTCATACTTAAAAGTTATGATTTCTACTGAATTACTTTCATATATTAGCATATGCTTGGTAGGATTTTCTCACACAAATGATTGTCTAAAAATAAGCCTACATTTTCTATTTATATTTCTTTGATTTTTATTTAAATAGCTGTTCAACCTCATTCTGTTTAATATTATAAGGTTAAAAAATCTCTGAATTTTTGCCAGGATTGGTAATTGTGTCAACAGCATTTATTTACCAGTTCATCCTGTTCACACTGGCTTTATAGGGTACTTTGATAGACTTCTAATTGGTCTCTCTTTCTCTTTGATATGTAACCCTCTTTTACATTCATCACTTTGCAGCTACTGTAATCTTTTTGAGGTACAAATGAATTTCTATAATTTCTAAGTTATAGGCTTAGACTTCTTATGTCACAATACACTGCTACACCTTGTCAAAACTGGTCTTTTCTTCATTCCAAATTGTTACATTTCTCCATGCTTCAGGGTATTCCTCAGGTACTTTCCTTTTCTACTCTTTCTCAGTTAATTAACTGAGGCAATGTTCATGATAGTTGCTCGATGAATATTTGCTAAATGAAAAAACTAACACAGGATTTTTTTCAAAGGGCTTTTGTGGCTGAGGGTGAATTTTTTTTTAATATCATAATTTGAAACCAAATGATATCTGCTTCTTTCAGTAGCTATGATGCCTTCCTTTACTTATCATTCTATGTTCTCTTTCAGATAACACAGACTATTAGTGAGCCAAAGGGGTGTTGATGCAAAATGCCAGAAGTCTGTTAGCATTATAAAGGGTTTTATTTGGGGTAGAAGCTTACAGTCATAAGACCATAAAGCATTAGTTATTGGTCTCACCAAAGCCTGTTGCCACATGTTGAAGTAAGATGGTTGTCAATGTCTGCACAGGCTCAGGCTTCTTCTTCTTCTTAAGGCCCTGTTGTCCCAGCTTATTCCAATATCAGCTGTAGGATATGATAAGTCTAGTTTTTCTCCCTGTGGTTGTACCTCTCTGGCTCAGCTGCTCTGTTCTTTCCACAAAGTCAGTTGTAGATATCAGGCTCTTTCCCTTCCCAGGGCCTCTGCTGTGTCTATGGTGCCATCTCTCTTCCTCTGTGTTCTTCTCTTGTCTGTTTACTTCCTGGGGCTCCAGCATTAAAACTCCTACTAACTCCTCTGCTGTGTCATTTTCTCTGTGAGTCCCCATCCACCAAAGGTGCAGGGACCCAAAGTCCTAAAGATGTGGCACAATCAAAGCCCTAATCATAATTTAAACAAGTAAAAATGAAAACCTGTGAAGTTAATACAATCTAATATGCTCAGAGGAACAGACCAGTTTACAAACATCATCCAATATCCTTTTTTGGAATTCATAAATAATATCAAACTGCAACACAGACAGAGTCAATGAATAATGCAAATTACTATGAGATATCTGAATTTCTGTTTTGGGGACTTTCTACCTATGGGTCAATGCAGCATTTTCCCTTGCTTTATCTAACTATTTACATGTAGCAATTGTTCTAGTAAATCTCCTGTTTGTATTTGCAGTGATCTTTAGTTATCATTAAAGGTATTTCTGGTTGGCCAACCTCTAATTTGTTGTTTGAGTTTTTCAATCTTAATGGCTCATAAGATGAGTTCTCACCTGTATTATGGACACAAAATGTTATCATTCAAAAAATTTGTCATCTAGATAATTGTCCTTCATGTCCTGGGTGGATGTGAAATAAGATGCTCAGAGTCATGGCATTGAATCACTATGGGGCTGTTTGCAAACTCCTCCACTCTCTGACCATATCATGAATCCACAGATGCACATTTAGCCTCTCTGTGAGATATTTAAAATATTTGATGAGGCGTTCTATAGTGAATGTGTGTGTCCAAATTCCCCTCTTGTTCTAAGAACACAAGTCATTGGATTAGGGCCTACCCTAAGTGATCATGAACTCTTCTGGTCTAGATTACATATGCTAAGACCCTATTTCCAAATAAGGTCACATTTGCATGTATAAGGGGTAGAGCAGTTTGATATTATTTATGAATTCAATGAAAAAGATATTGGATTGTGTTTGTAAACTGGCCTGTTCCTCTGGGAGTATTAGATTTTATTAGATTCAAAGGTTTTACTTTTACTTTATTAAATCAAAATTAGGGTTTTTATTTGATCACATCATTAGGGTGACTCAGTTTGAATCCCCCCCTTTGTGGGCTATATAAACAGATGCTCAATCAAAGACAGGGAAGTAAAAACAGAGAGAAGAAGAAGACAGGGAGAGTACAGTAAATTGAGGGAATAAGCATAGATTACAGCCTTGGATTATGCTGAAAATTTAGTGTCAGTCATAAAAATGCCTGAATTGAAATTAATTAACTTTGAGCTAATGCATACAAACTTTTGAAGCCACTGTTAAAAATAAACAACTGCCCTTCTATTTAAACCCAAGATATAAATAATTAATTTATGCATTGTTTGAAAGAGAAAAAGTGTGTGAGAGAGAAAGATTAATAATCTGGAGGAAGGAATAACAGAGTGATAGAAGGGGAATAAGAGAAGATGAATAGGGAAGTGTAATAAGAGAAGTTTGGCATATGGTAGGAGGTGAAACAAGATGAAGATGAGTGTATTTTATGAATTTTGCTTGTGACTACTGCTCTTATTCTTGCTTATCTTAATTCTGATGGACTTAAGCCACCTATCTAGTTGGCCCAAATTTTTTATGTATGTATGTGCATATATTTACACACACTAATATAACATCTACACATGTACATAATTTCTTTCTGTTGCTTTTGACTTAATTTTCATGACTCATTCAAAAAAAGAATAAATTTTTTACCTTGGGCTAAAATAGATGCTGATCCTATCACTATGATTGGTGTTATTCTTTTCCAAAAAGTAAACTATTTGCTGACAGCTTTCTCCAGCAACCTGCATAACCTTTTTTCCCTCTCAACACTTTGGTTTCAAGCTTTTACTGTATAATGCATAAGATAACTCATTCATGTGAATTGTGACACTGATTTAATTTTCTTTTGGCTTTGGTAATTATAAAACTGAGCAAATTCACTGCCCTGCTTTGTGAGGACTCTCTAGCCTGAATATCTGTGATCCAATTTTTTTTTTTTTTTAAAGATTTATTTATTTTATTACATATCTCCCCTTCCCCCCGCTGCGGCGACGGGCCGAGATTGGACACTGCGCAGGCGCGGCTTTCCCCGCTTGTGGGCGGTCTCTGCGTCTGTTCACGGCCGGCTTTTTCAGTTCACGGGTGGCTGGCTGCGCTCCATCTGCCGGCGACCTGCCCTGCCCGTGGCGGCTCTTGCCATGTCCGTGGCAGCTTCTTGCCCTGCCGATGGCGGCTCTGGCCCGCCCATGGCGGCTTGCCATTCTCAAGGCGGTCTGCCCGCTAGGAGAGGTCCCCAGGAACCGAACCCAGGGCCTCCCATGTGGTACACCGGCGAGCTCTTTATCCACTGAGCTATCTAGCCGGGCCCTCCAATTTTTTGGATGATATGTTGGGTGAGGTATTTTATATTTTCTTCTTTAATAATTATTTTATTGCTAGATGCTTGTATTTGTAATAGGTTCACTGCAGATTCAAGGTTCATTGCATTAAATTAAAAAGGACAAATATAAATCCAGATTTCTGCTTGAGAAATTTGCCTTGTTTTTCACACTAGCAGAAGAGGGTAGGAAAGCTAAAATTATAACCTAAAAAATTCTGACTGACAAATTTCATCCATAAAATCCTCAAGGTGAGAAGAAAGAGATCCATCACAGTCACAATAAAACTTGGAAGAGATAAATCCAGGGAGTAGGCACAAATCAGAACTGGATGAAGTCTCATTAAAATCTACAATCCAGACTCAACAAAACTCAGTATGTGACTGTACTAATGTGATGACAACTTAAACCTAAAGACCTAATAGAAGAAAGTTAAATGGTTTCGGGATTAATAGGTCATATCAGAGCCACTTTATACACAATGTTTAACATACATAAACAATTATGAAGCATGGTTAAGAAGCAGAGATATGTGACCCATAATGTGGAGACTAGCAAAAAATGGGTTTAAGTAAATATTAAACATTTTAAGAAGACATTAATAAGAAGATTTTTAAAATGATGAAAGACAAAACATTTCAACAGAAAAATGAAATATCTAAAACCAAAAAAATAACAATTTATAAATGAAAAAAATTGTAATTATGAATTTAGTATAGCCTTAGAAGCAGATTGGAAACAAAAGAAGAATGCATCAGTGGGCCCAAAAAACAGGTCAATAGAACTTATTCAAAAAGGTCAGAGATAGAAAGAATAATAATAATTAAAAAAAAAGAGAGAGAGAATGTGAGACACAGGTGGGACAATATGAAATTCACTAACACATGTAAAAATGAACCATAGAATGAAATAAAAGAAAAATAGAAATCAATACTTTAAGGACAGTGATTGAGGATTTTCTAAAACTGATTAAAATTACCAACTCATGGTTTTAAGAAATGCAGTAAATAACAAGAAGGATAAATACAAAGAAAAGCACATCATAGGCACATAGTAGTCATTTTATAGAAACAAAAGACAATAAATATGTTTAATGCACCCAGGAAAAAAAAAGACATTTTCTTCAGTGGAAGGGCATTGTGATTGAATTCACAGAAAATGTGAGCATCAAAAGAAAGTAGAGAGGATTGTAGGAAGATTCATCAGATTAGGCAGACAAGATTCAGCACTCTCACAAAAACAATGGGGAAAGATCCAAAATCTGACCAAAGGACCTACTTTGGGGTTCAGGAGAAAGAGCCAAGTCTTACCAACAGACCTGCATTTGGGGTCAGCAGAGCAGGACAGTGCTTCACAACTCTGAAGAGGGTGAGGGACAGAGAGATGAAGAACCTGAAACAACAAACTGTGAATTACTAAAGCTCCTGGTCACTGGGAAAGACTCCCCACCCCCACCCCTGGCATTTTAAGTGGGGGTAAAACCCCTGGCTCATTGCAGCTGACTGAGAAGGAAGCAAATGTCTTACATTATGGGAAGTGGATGTGACTCA
>PVKH010034662.1:0-11820 GCA_004027955.1 Chaetophractus vellerosus | reverse complement strand
GGGCTACAACCACAATCATGTGTCACTACTAGAACCCTATGAGGTAGGCACTGCTGTCCTCCCTATGTTGCAAATGAGAAGGGAGAGGCATGGAAGTTAAGTTCTGGCTCAAGGTTACACAGCTTGTAGGAGGGGAGTAGGACTTGGCACGATGGCCTCACCCCAGAGCCTGCGTTGTCCTGCTGCCATGGCTCTGTTGATTGGTTGTGCCAAGAGTCATGTTTTTGTTCCAATAGTCACGTGTCTACTGGAATTTCAATTTCATTTCCTTTAGAAAGGCTGTTCAAAACGTTCCCTATTATACCTAAGCCTTCTCCACCAGCCAGTGCTCCTGCCTTCGAGCTCCCCTGAGATGACCCAGAACTTTCAGAGTGAACTTACTTGTTCTGAAAGACCCTGGGTCCAGCCCCCAGAATGAGCCTGCAGACCCCCAAGAGCCACTATGTTGTATGAGTCCTTCTCAAAGGAAAGACTTAGCAGACCTCAAGCATTGTTGGTTGTTCTCACACTAAAGACTGAGTGTGCCGTTTTAAAAGATAAATAAATGGTATATCTATTGGAATAGTGTTTGTGTAATTCCTGAGGGAATCTGTGATTAGATGTCACCATAAGCCAGCCCCAAATGTTGCGGGAGGCTTCTACGAGAATCATCACTGGCCCAAGTGAAGTAACACAGGAGCCAGCATTCCCCTCTTTGAGACAGCTGCTGGCCTTGGGTGTGGGCTGTAGACAAATCCCTCTACTTGACCCCGTCTCTGCATGGCCCCTGCTCAGCTCAGGCTCCAGGCACTCGGGCATTGGAAATCTTCCCACCTTTGGCAGGTGACGGAATGTCCGCTTAGCCTGGGTTTGGGTCACCAGTAATGGGGCCATAGACACACTTCAGATGTCAATGTGAGGCTGGGCCAGAGAAGGGAGGCATCTCTTATTTTGCATGAGAACATCCCTCTGCTTCTCCCCCTTTCTCCAAGTCCTTCCAGCTGGAGGAAGGCAAGGGGGAGGCCTCCACCACGCATGGTGGCTGGTGGTATCGTTCCAGACCAGCACAGTGAAGGTCGGGCTTGAATACCTTGCAGAAGGTCACGTGCAGTGAAGAGAGTCGGGATTCCTGGCCAGGTCTGGCTGCCTTCAGAGGCTTTGCAACCAGCCAAACTACAGTTCCTTTTTTCCCTAAAATTTCATCCTGGAAATAGGTTTGACATTCCTGACACAGGTTAATGAGGGCTCTAGAACCTGTGATATCCAAAATGAGTGCAGATTTACGATAATGCTGAATCATATGCACATACATTTTTCCTTTTTTTTTTTAGGGGAACCCAGTGAAGAAGGAGGATATTTTTGTTGCAGTCAAAACATGCAAGAAATTTCATGGTGACAGAAGTATGTTTCAAGTTATTCGTTTTTATTGAACTTTTAAAATCCAAGCTGCCTTTTAAAAAAGAGTACAAACCAGGTGTAAACTCAAGAAAGGGATAATGACAGAGGAAGTGAAAGCAGTTATTTAATCAGTATTCCTCCCGGTACCACTTCGGTCAACAAAGTCAATGAGAAAGGGTGATCTTGTATTGAAACACGACTGGTCATAGCCCTTTTAAATGCTGTTTAGAACAATAGTTTAAACGGGAAATGGAAAGGCTCTGCCACGGCAATTTGGAGACGATATGTGAATAACAGTCTCTTGTAAATCCATGTCCTGTTTTGATAACCGGACATACATCTGTGCACGGTGTCTGAACTGGATGATTAGGAAAGGGGATTCCAAAGTTACGGAATGCCACAAAAGACTTCATGAAGACTGGGCCTTCTTGTTACATTGTTTTCAAATGCAAGGGTTGGAACTCTTTTTTTCCCCTCTAAAGATTTGTATTTCCTCATGTGTAGGGTATGGGAAGAGGAAAAGGTGCCTTGTATTCAGTGGTGCCTTCTTAAGGAAATCATAAGAACATTGTTTATATTCAAGTTATTGGTGTCAGAGAATTCTGCTAAGCTATGGTAACAATGTAGAAAAAGAAAAGAAGGTCCTTAGTATAAGTAGATATAATTTCTCTCTTTTCACCTCATCTCAAGCAGCACTTTTCTGAAATTGAAAATTAGCCAGTCTTGGATTTTCTAATTTTAGCACATGTTCTAATTTTTTTTCCCATGAAAAGACTGTAAGTTTCCCGGAAGGGGTGATATTTATGTAGGAGCGATTTCTAAAGCAGCTGTCATTTCACGGAATTGGTGCTATGGGGGCAAGTTCATTTAAATATGTGACAATGTGATCCCTACAAATTATATTCTAAAGGCAAAAATACTTTCCAAACAAACCAGTCATATTGGTTTGGGATTGTAGTATTGTCTAAGAAATCAGCATCAACTAATATCCAGTTATTATTAAAAATATTTTTAAAGTACCTTAACTATAAACCTTCATATTTACCCAAAATAGAAAATTTAAGCCCCAAATCCTATTAAATCAGCCTAAATAAGTATATGCATTCATTATACAAGCAATCCTGAAATACTATTAAGAATCAATATAGCATGTTGAAGTTAAGATTCTCATTTATCACAAGTTTAACATAAATTTAATATCCTTTTGTTTTTCTCATAATCTGGAAGGGCTCTGTTGGTATGATTTTTGACAAATGTCTTTAAAGAAAAAGCCGTCAAGGGACATAAAATACCCTGCTTTTCTTTTTCTCTTTTTTCAGCCAGCAGAAGTGTTCCCACTGATGTAATTGACCTTGAAGCTACACTCTGAGTAGTGTGGCTTATATGATGTTGTTCAGAATGATGGTATTGGTGATATTTTCTGCAACACATTTTTCCAGCGAAAGATAAGCAGTAAAATTAGGGATCGTTCCTGCTGTATTTTACGTATTTCATTTCTACAGAAATGAAAAAAAAAATGTTAATTTTAATTTAGTAATTTTGAATCATCTAGTTTACTGCTTTCTTATTTTGCATAAGTTTCAGATACACTTTTCAGATATACAGAAAATGCTTTTATATTTGAATTTTGAGTGCAACACCTTTGAAAATGATAAAATCTTCAGAGCCCCTTTTGAGCATTAAAAACGATGTTCCTGGAGCCAGATGCCCCTATTAGCTGCCATTAATTTGGATTTGGGGTCACTGAAGCCCCCTAAAAGCTGTTTTGAAGTTCTTATAGTGGCTGTCTTTTTAAATGTGCCATCTTTAAGCCTTGGCACATTTAAAAAGGCAGGTCTAAGGCAGCAGGACTTCTGTGACTTTGGTGTGCATTTGGCTTGATGGATGTGTACCTGTCTCATTTCAGAAGTCTTGCCACAAGTTGGCCCAAATAATTATCCAGTAATAATATGTCAGTGTCACCCTCACAGTAACTGCTACTGACTTTGCTAATCTTTTTTTTACGTTGTCCAGTGTGCTTTGCATATACATTCTAGCATTTAATTTAGTGTCGACAACCTCCCTGTGATGTGATAATAATTGGTTTTTGCTTGATAGCATAGAGAAGGCTGAGGACAGAAGGTTACATGCCCAGCCCAGGTTCTTGTAGCTCCTGAGTGGGGGACTGGACTTGAACTGGGGTTTTCCTGCCCCCAGCCCCGTGCTTCCTCCACCCCAGCACAGCTGTCTCACAGTCTCCATGAGGGCTTTTCCAGACTCGGGCTCGTGTTGACACCCTGCTAGGCTGAAGGCCCATCCTTGCTTGGCCGGAAGCTAGGAGAGGAGCTTTTATTTGCAGGAGCAACGAGGCTAGCAAGGAATTGAAACCCACCGATGAGCTAAAATAGAACTCGAGGTGAGCATTTAGGTGGCCACTGCTGTCCGGGCAGATACCTGGGGCGGGCAGGTAGAATAAACTGACTTTCCCTCCCGTTTTTCTTCCTCTGTGCGCTCTGTGGTAGAAATAACCCAAGTGACCTCAAAGTAGAAACATCGATAAGCTGCATTTATCTTTGAAACATTGAGAGTCAGCTCGACTGCTGCAGAAACACTTGGTGGCAAGTTCTTGTTTGGAGTGGGCACCTGCCCGGGCACTGGGCAGAGGAGGACCCAGCTGTGGGCCCCCCTCCCGTTGGCTGCTCAGGGCTGAGGAGGACAGACGAGCAGATTCCACTCACAGCCTTGCTCTAGGCAAGGGCCATTAGCTGTAGAACTCACTTTTTACTCCCGTGGGAGAATTGGACATAAAACCAACTTCTAAAATAAAAGAATGTTTAATATATATATATTTTGCCTAACAATGAAACGTTTCTATAACTGATTATATCTTGATTTTGATATAAATGAAATAGAGCATTGTTAGAAAATGGCAACAATGTATTCTGTCCTTTGGCTTCAGAGGATAAAACAGCAGTGTGCTCTGAGGTGCATGCGGTAGGGTTTTAAAGGAACTTGGAAAGTAGTATATAAGGCTATGAATTGGGCACACGATGTAAAATTATATTTAAGCCAGAAAAAGATCCCCGGATGCTCAGTATCCAGCCTGATCACTTACTCTTGGGTTATGTGTTTTTCGTTGTGTGGCGCGAGCTGTCGGAAAGTCTTAAGAATTTTCTCTGCGTCATTTTGTCACGCGGTTCGTGTGCACGTGTCAAGGGCTCATGGCAGCCCCTGTTTTTGTGAGAAGCTGTCCTCCTGCAGACCCCCTTTAATTAAAGAGGTCACATTGCTATTTGCTCAGCCTTCAGTTCCTTTTCACAGCTTCCTGAGCTCTTAAAAGAAACATTGTGTTCCTTTCCGATGAAAATAAAAACATCTGTTTGATATCTTGGCTGCCATGATCGTGTCTAGAAGCGGCAAATCTGAACAAATGTATTGGAAGCAGAGCTTGGTAGCCGGAGCGGTCTTTAATTAAAGAGGCTCACGGGTGCTGCGGCACGCTCAGCCCCTTTAAAAGAGCTGCGTAAGGGAGGCTGGCATTGAAACGCAGCAGGATGGGAGGCCGTGCCCAGTGTTGAGTGAGGCGGGCGGAGGCAGCCTTGGCGGCCCTGGGTCAGGAGGTCCCCTGGCTGCTGAATGGCTGCAGGAATGCCACATTGTCCACCTGGACTGCAGGCCAGCCAGGTGGGCACAGGTACACCTCAGTCTTTAAAGTGAGGCCTTGTAAATGCACTCCTGGAGCGGGTGTCCCTAACCCTCTCTTGAGAAGACAAAAGCAATAGGGTTTTGTTTTGTGATCATTGACTTGTGTACTGGGGCAGAAGATCCATTTGAGACTTGAAAGAAGCACATGCCTTAAAATCAAAACCGTCATCCACATCGGATTGCACGGTGCTGTTTGTAAAATGTTGAGGTGTCGAGTTCCTCTGCATTTGCACTTGGAGTCAGGTTTGCGGTAAACGGACCAGGAGTAAAAGTGTGTGCTCTGTGCCTTCGAGGGTGCCCTTCTCCCCTGCCCTGCGTTTGTGAAGCCACGTGGAGGGCTCATGCCACTTGCACACTTGGGTTTTTTTATAGTAAAAGTTTTAGTCTTCCCCAATTTAAAGTTATTTTATGGCAGACCTTTTTGAAAGAGGCATTGACCTATTGTTTTATTATGTGGTAGAAAGTATACTTCTCTTTCTTGAAAATGAGATAAAATATCATATAACTATATTGAAATATTTTCTTAAAGTTTAATAACTTTAGGAAGACAGTTCCTCAGTATTATATGAAATATTTTATAAATAATAGGATGAATTCTATCTGGGATTCAAACTATGCTAAAAGAATAGACCAACATTTTAAAGTTAGACTAATTTAGAATCTACCCTAGTGGAGAACAAATCCCTAACATGCTGTTTTGGTAGGCTTGACCTTATCTTTAACTTCTTTATGGTTGGTGGATAAGACAGTAGCACAGGGGTTATATTAATAAGGGGAGAGAGGGTATAAACTGGTGAATGCTTTGGGTATTATATAATCATGCTATATTAAAACAGTGGGCCCATTTTTCAATGCTGGTAACAGGTCTGAGATTCACCAAAGGTTGGATTGTGGTTGTGAGTAAAACCTTCCTGTAAACCAGCTTCCAAAACCAGACAGGCCTTTTATTGAAATTCCTCCAAGATTCAGTCTTCATTCAGCTATTTATTAAGCACCTGCTGTGTGCCAGGCACCAGGTTAAGTGTTAGGGAATGATTCATACACACAGTAAGTCCTACCTTTAGTGCAATGTCTGTTTCAACTATTTCGAACTAGAACTGAGTATAATAAGTCAAAGAGCACGCTCACACTTGATTTTGGTCTTACTTTCATTCAAATGAGTTAATTAAGAAGCAACACCTACACAGTTTAATAAAGCTGTTAGAGCAAAAAGGAACTGAAGGCTAAAGGCTGAGGAAAGTGAAGGCAGAATTTGCACAGCCTGCAGGACTCAGTGCTGGAGACTGAGGAAAATTCCTGACCTTTCCTCACAGCTTCTTCCAGCGTTATGCAATGGAGGACATTTTACCTAAGAGTGTGAACATTTAGAGGCTGCACTTTCTGGGGGTAAGTCCTCTTGCTTATTATATGCAAAGCAAACTGCTACTGCAATGCCAAGGTTAAGATTTTCACCATGCTGGACTTTGGAAGTAGAACAGAGTGAAGTTTTTTTAGTTTTTTTCTTTCTATTTTTTTCCCTAGCATCCTCCATCTATTACTTAATGAATCTTTGACCTTTTTTACATGGAAAAATCCTTATACTTACCCACCTTTCTGTAACTGAAGAAAAATTATATTTTAATTTATAAAAGTAATATTTAATGGATAAAATTTGGAAATTATTATAGCAAATGTTCAGAATTTATAGTTCTTATTCTTTCTTAAAAGCTTATGAATATTGGACTATAAAATGTTGTATTTTTGTATTAACATATAACGGTTGTCTGAACTTGACTCTGAGATTGCCGACTTGCGTAGCTAAACATTTAAATTGGGCATTGCATCGATAGTTTTTGCACATAACTTATTTTGATTTGGGTTGGGGGAAAAAGGAAAAGAGAAATGCTTTATTCATTCTCAAAAGTTAAAACACTGACCTGAAGATTTGGTTCATCAAAATTGAGATTCTTAAAATTAACAGGGCATGCATCGTAGCTATGGTGAGCATTTCCATTAAAACAGCCACAGAAACCCTTTCTTCCCCTTAAAATTCAGAGATGTACAAACTAACTTTTTTTTTTAACTATGGTGGAAAATGTTAATTGAATGGTTGGTCAAGTGAATTAATATCAAATAGTGAACAGTGAGAATTCTATATGGAATATACCTTTGAGCATCTGAACTTAACAAATGGCAAACCAGGAATGTTTTCTGTTATGTGTAGTAAAACAATTTATTGGTTGATGGTGGTTTTGATATTTAAGTTTGCAGTGAATCTCAATCTCGTTTCTTCCACATTTCTCAAAAGTGAACCACCATAAATTAACTCATCACATGCAGTGACTGTCAGTGAGGAGGCCGTGCCTTTATAGGGCTGGGTAGTCCTGTCGGAATCTCGAGGTGAGAGAGGTAGCATTTGAAAAGGTCCCCCAATACCTCCATTGTGAGCAAGCCAAGTTTGCATCTCAGTCAGAACCACACAGAATATTCCAGTCCTTAGAAGGATTTATATTCCCCACACCCCCAAAAGAACATTTTAAAAAAATTCAGCTGTGAGTTTTAAATGAATAGCATTTGAGAAAAGAGGAAAATTAATTAAAATTAATTTAAACACAACAGTGTGATTAGACTAGAAAATTTAACATTATACGGAAATAAGTACATTTATCACAGGAATGAGAAATGCTTTTGAAAATGCCCCCAAAATAGGGTTTTAATAATGTGCTGTTATCAGCAAACAACCTTTGCGATTCTCAGGGTCAAAAGCAAGCTCTGAATCTTGGAACGCCTGAAGACCAAGTAACTGTTCTTTTCCTTCATGGGGTGATTATGCTGCCATTTTGAGTTTCCAAGGTTTCCTCTGTGGCTGTGCCAGTGATTGTTGCCTCTGGAATTTTTTCAGTACCCATTGTAAAGCAGACCTGGGAAGGACAGGCAGGGATCATCGAATATTACAGTGACTATGCAGAAAGTTCCATTCCTACTGTCGATTTGGGAATTCCAAATACAGAGAGAGGTGAGTTCTTTTTTTTAACTTTTTGTTATGGTAAGACATCTACAACTGGAAGCTTCCCCTTTAACTGCTTTCAAGTCTGGGGCTCAGTGGCATTAATTCCATTTGCAGTGTTGTGCTGCCATGGCCACCTTCCAGCCCGTCTGCACCCATGAAGCATTAACTCCCCATTCCCCACCCCCAATTTAGGTTGACTTTAGTAATCATTTATTTATTCATGCATTCTGTTTTTAAATTTCTTAATTTATGTTTAGCCTGAACTTATTATTACCCATATTTATATTCAACTTCATTCCAAAAAAAGAATTGGAGATGGCTTTCAAGATGACATACCGCAACGGTTAAAGCAACGTAAAGAGATTAAGAATAAAGAAAGTAAAGGTCAAGTTGCCTGGTTTATTATTAATTAATATGAGTTGATTTGAGTTCTCTCTTCTGCTGCCATATTCCTATTTCTCAGCTTGGGTGCTTCCCTCGAGTATTTTATTCCTGTGGGGTCCCAGCATTTCCCCCTGAGTAGTGATTTACCTGTTAGCTCCTGGGCAGAGGCCCCGAAGGCCGTGAATAGGTCTGTCAGCACTGGACCCTCAGTGCGTCTGCTAGTGCCTGGCAGAGTCTCTTGGCCCCGTTAGAAACGTAGTGGATATTTACCAAGGAAATGAAGGAAGATACAGCCTCCCCCCTTTGACCCTAGTCCCTGGGGGGGGGTGTTCTTGGGGTTCCCACAGCTCTTTCGGGGTAAGTGGAGCTAGGAAGAGCCGCCTGGCTTCTGTAATTGCTGTGGGCTTTCTCATTTCACTGGATTCAACGTGCTGGTCCAGTCTCTGCCCCCCATTAGCTGTGTGACCCCGTGCGAGCCCCAGTCTCGCCAGCTCCCCCTGTCCTCCTGTGAGGAACAAACAGCGCAGGTTTTGTGATCTCTAAAGTTTCTAATGTTCACTATCTCTGTGAAAGTTAGAAAGGGAGATTCTTTAAAGGGCAAACTATTAAGGCACACATCATCCAAGTGCTTACTCACAACACGTTAAAACTAAAAAATCTGTGTAAAAACAAATTGTGCCTTTTTAAGGAAAACAGTACATTGTAAGATTTCTTCTCGCCTTTCCCAGGTCATTGTGGAAAGACATTTGCCATTTTGGAAAGATTTTTGAATCACAGCCATGACAAAATAGTATGGCTAGTGGTTGTGGATGATGACACACTGATAAGGTAAGGACTTGTTCCCATCCTAGGGCCGCTCTAAGTTCCACACCCACTCATACTCAAGGGCGACAGTGAGTTCTCCCGCCCCTGGGCAAACGGAATAACGGGCTGGACTTATCTTTCCTCCTGAAACAACCATAAAATGAACACAATGTGTGAAATAGAGCTTTTTAATACCCTGGACCTGAGGCAACAAAGGGCAGTGACCTCTGAGGGCGGGTTAGATAGTTTAAACGGGTAAATCCTGCCTTGAGCCCTGCCCACGTCTGCCCGACTCCATCCGCTGAGAATGAGGAGCTCATCCAACAGTGTGCTTGCCACACACTTGCTATCCAAGAGCCTCCAAAGAAAAAGAAAAATTGTCACCCGCCTGCCTCCTCCCCAGGCGCAAGAGTTACATGTTCTGACAGAGTGGAAAGTATGCAACTAAACAAATGGGAAAGGGCAAGAGAAAGTAGGACGAGATCATTACTCGTTGTGTAGATAAGAGCTGGGTCTCAGGATGCCTTGTAAAACTGACCGACAAATAGTAAAATGCTAAATTACGAAAAAGGGTAGTAAGGTATAAAAAGGTTAAATACAAAGTTAAATACCAGGAAAAAAAAGACTTAAATGCAAAAAATGGTTTCTTTTGTTTTTAAATGGCAAAGACGATACACTAAATAGACAAACCCCAATGAGGGTCATACTGTTAAAAAGGGGGGATTATATTATTTAAAAATGCCATTGTCATGAAAGGCACAGGAAAGCTCATTCAGGTTAAAGGAAATGAAAGTGACATGGTAGCTAAATGCAAAAAGTGACTCTGGACTGTGGGGGGTGGGGGTGGGGAATGCTATAGAGGACATTATTGGGTCAGTTGATAAAATTGGGATATGGAGGAGAGCGTGGACATAAGCATTGTCTCAGTGTTTCCAGTTTTGGGTTATTACAGTAAACCTGCTGAGCACCTTCGTGTGCAAGTCTGTGTGTGAACACGCCGTTCATTTCTTTCAGGTAAATGCCTAGCAGTGGAATGGCTGAATCATAGAGTAGGTGTATGTTTAACTTTTAAAACAATGTATTATATCGGTGTAAAATTTCCTCAAGTTGCTAACTCTGGTTCTTAGAAAGTGTACATTGAAGTATTTAGGGGTAAAGGAGCATAATATATGCAATTCACTCTCAAAAAAGTTCAGAAAAGAAATGTATGTATACATCCACATGGAGAGAGAGACAGCACACAGACGTGGCGTATTCAACAATTGCTGAACCTGGCTAATGGTACGTGGGGGTTCTTTGTACTATTCATGTTTTTTTAATACACTATTTTTTAGAGAAGTCTTATATTACAGAAAAGTTGCATTGAAAATATAGGGGGCTAAAAAAAAAAGTATAGGGGATTCCCATATACCCCACCCCACCTTGCCCACATTTTCCCCTATTAATAACATCTTATGTTAGCGTGGTACGTTTTTTACAATTGATGAACCAATATTGAAGCATTGCCACTAGCCAAGGTCTATAGTTTACATTATGGTTTACACTTTGCACTGTACAATTTTAAAAGTTTTGACAAAATGTATGGTGGCTAGTATCCCCCACTGCAACATCCTGCAGAACAATTGCAGTGCTCCAAAAATGCCATACATTCCACCTATTCTTCCCTCCCTCTCCCCTCAGGACCTCTGGTAACCCCTCTCTTTATATCAAAGTTGCAAGTTCTTCTATTACTCGAATACTAAGTCTGCTTTGGTCTGTGGTTGCATTGCCTCCTTATATTTGTTCATTCCTCAATGTGGAGGCTTTTGGGATGGTGTTGCCCACTCTGCTTCAGATTAGGAGGGGGCTTAGATCTTATGGGGCAGATGGAAGAAACTCTTTTGTTTGTGCTTGTAGATGCTTTTTGTTTTTTGGGGGTGAGAGTTGTCCATCATCATCATTTTGTTAGTTGTCCAAGGTTGAGTCCGATGAACTGGAGAGTAGGTGTTGGCTGCAGTTATGCTGAGATTCAGGGCTCAACCGGCAGATGAACAGACTGAAGATTTAATGACAATAGTGCTAATTATAGGTTCAAATAAAAGGGGAAGAAGAATCAGGAGTAGGGAATTATGAATGAGTCTAACGCTGTCACATAGGGGAAACTGATTATCTTATATTCCAGGGTTAGGCCCATCAATGGGGTGCCAATTTCACGGGGTTGTGTGCCTTGCCTGTAGTATCTGGACATTTCTAGAGCCCTCAGAAGCACCGTATATGAGGTTTTGTTTATTGTGGCAGTTAGTGGCATCTGCTTGTGACAAACATAAGCATAACTTCTGAAATGACTCCCTGACTCACTTTGAAATCTACTAGCCATAAAAACGCCTTTATATTTAACATTTCCCCCTTTTGGTCAAGGTCTTTTTCCAAATGCATTGCTGGTTGGCGCTTGATAATAATCCCTTGGTGCCAGGGATGCTCATCCCTGGGAGTCATGTCCCATTCTGGGGGAAGGTAGTGTGTTTATTTGCTGAGTTTGGCTTAGAGAGAGGCCACATTTGAGAAACAAGGTGGTTTTCAGGAAGTAACTCTTAGGCTTAGTT
>PVKH010034661.1:0-11832 GCA_004027955.1 Chaetophractus vellerosus | reverse complement strand
AGTAAGCATTTTTTTTCCACTTCAGGTAGAAGACCCAAGTTCTTTGACAGAGTTGGACAGATGAAACATAATAAAGAAAAACATGATCTATACACTGTATTCAGGCCCCAGAGAGGAGAGTGAATCAAAACTCACTCTGGTGATGTCCCAGATTTTCCCTGATCCCCCCAGAAGACATCGCTGGGTAGAGGCAGTGACCTGGGCAGCAGGGCTCCAATCCTGCTCTGACACCAACAAGCCAGGGATCCTGAACACTTAGCTGTGCTGGGTCTCAGTTTCCTAGAGAGGGTTTCACACTTACACAGGTATGTATATGCGTGTGTATCTTTAGCTGCCAATATTTTAGCTCAAGCAAAAGATTACTCCTTAGCCCAAAATATTAAAAAAGGGCTGAATATCTCTGGCTGAAGCATGGGTGGGAGTTCTATGAAACCCACTCCCAGACCACCCTTTTCCCTCCCTATCACTGAGGCAGCCCTTCTGGAACTGCTGTCGTTCTCATCCCCTGGAGTTGGTTTTTTCAAAATACTCTAATTTTCCAAATCAGTCCTAAACCAGAGTTAGTGCGCCAGCGTAGTTACCTCCAAAAGCTTTTACGCTAAACTGAAAATAACAGTCTACTGCGAATGTGTCCCAGCAGAGACTGTCATATGGACAGCATATTCCGTTGTCAACCACCCACTTACTGACTGGAATAAGCCCATGTTCTTCTAATATGCTTCGTGCTTACACACCATGGTATCCTGTCATTTCTAACTACATTGTGAATCCAGATTGGTTACAATAGCACTTTAGCTATTTCTTAATATCTCACACTGTTATAGCACTTTAATAGATTGTAAATACTTTCACATTTAAGCAATCATATGAGGTTGGAAGGGCCGGTTTTATTATTTCCAGTTTACAGATTGGAGGGTTGGAACCCAGGGAGTGACTTGCCCAAAGTAGCTTTGCTGGTAAGTGGTACAGCTGCGGCTAAAATCCACATCTTTTACCCCACGGTTGGTGTTTATTACACACACCGATTAGTAATTTATCATCTATTAGAGAAGACAAAATTAAAGGGGTCCGTGTTCACAGAATTACTAAATTACATAGCAGTTTGAGGTTTCTACACTAGAGCCCAGTCCTCAATGCATCACCGTGATGTCACTGGGTACAAATTTCCTGGAAGTTTAATAGAACTAACTATTGTTTCATGTTGAGAGAACACACTTGAGATGTACCTAGGCACACGCAAAATTATTTTGGTGCCAACACAACGCATTCTTGATGCTTATTAAATGTCATTTGCAGCAGGCATTAAAGAGCATTTCCTGTGCACACAATCTCTGACTCCTAGGGACTCAAAAATCCAAGCCAGAACAATGGATGACCCAACAACACACACAAACAATAAAAGGCCAGCACTTAAAAAAAAACTCCTTCCCAGATTAAGCTAAGAAACTAACCTGTAGCCTATAAAGATTTTATGTGTACTATTCTTCACTACATTACTTATAAGAACAAAAATCTGGAACAGCCAAAATGTTATAAGGGTGAGATAGTTAAGTTACATTCATGAAATGGAATATTTTGTATCTATTAAAAAACAAGTAATGACACAGAAAAAAATTAAAATATAATACCAAAAAGAAAGTGATCAACAGAAAATAATTTCTTTGATTCCATACTTATACATACATCAACAAATTTATGTGACTATGTAAATTTCATAAATATAATAGAGCTAGGTATATAAAAAATATATATTTAGATATATACCTAAATGTTAAGTATTTAGTTTTGTGTGGGAGATAAGAATACAGATGATTTATATATTCTTTGAACTTCCTTGTATTTTCCAAATTTTATACAATGAATATGTACAGCTTTTGTAAATAAAGATTTTTAAAAACACATTTAAAAATACCTAATATATTTCAATTTTATTTCAAGAAAGACCATCTCTTCCTCCTAAAACTATATAACTATCTTTCATTTGTACTATTCTAAATATTCCCCAACTTTCTCCTCCCTAGTCTAGGGCATAGCAAAATCTGCCAACTCCAAGGCAGGCATGCTAATGGGCTCTTCTTTCCCACAGTTGAACCCTCACAGTTTCTGATGGTTAGTTTATCACATTGGATGTAGTACCTTCAAAACTTCATGATAAGCTCTGTAATTACCCAGTGTTATTCCTATGATAAAATGTCAGGACTTGAAAAGCCTGCAACTAACATAGCTTTTGTAAAGAAGTACTTATACACTGTGGCAGTAAATACAGAAATCTGCATTAAAGCACCATTAAAGATGGAATTGTAATTATGCCAGATTAAGTTCAACAACAGAGATGGCATGGCTGAATTTATTTTATTTTATTTTTTAGGAGGTACCGGGGATTGAACCCGGGACCTCGTATATGGGAAGCGGGCGCTCAATCGCTGAGCTATACCCGCTCCCCTGTACATGATATTTAAATGTGCCAGAAAAGGAAAATGCTCTTGAATGTAATGTAAAATATAAACTTTGAAACCTCCCTTTGCAGGTCATCAAACGGGTATGGGCCACATTGGTTGTGCTGAGCACCTGGCCTTCTAGCAAGGGCACTGGGCACTGGGCACTGGGAACTTCCTGCAGATGGCTGGCTGACTTAGACAAAACGGCTGTGATCCCCATAGAAAAGTTAGTTTTACTGTAATACAAGTCCACACACTCTTGGAAAGAAGGCAGCGGAGGATTCCTAACTCAAGTTCGGATATAACTTCAGGGTAAACTGGAGAAGAGTGAGCCATTCCCACCATAAGACCAGAAAATCTGAAGCCATGGTTAAGTCAATGGCTGTCCAGCTTAAACCATCAGGGTCTGAAAACCTTGACTGTGAGGAAAGCAGTGATTTAGCAGGGATTTTAATTGCACTTGTATGCACTTTTAATTTCTAGGTGATATATGTTAGAATACCTCTGGACATTAGGCAATCTCTTATTTTCTCAATTAGTAGACTCAAAAAAGTTTATTTTTTCTTGGCCAATTTGAATATATAAACTTGCAAGGATTTAGAAGAAATAATTAACACGTTATTTATATTGTTTAATATATTATTTTAAAACAATGAAATGCAAAATTATCATCACATGGTATAAGATTTAAATCTGAAAAATATCTACTCCAAAAAAAACAATTATTTCAATTTCTGATTTCTGTATTTTATGGAATTTAAAATTAAGACGATCCTCTACTAGAAAATTCTCAATAACTTTCATGAAAACTTGCTCTTTTGGGACTTCAGTTTCTCAAGAACTCTTTTCTTTCCAAAATTTATAAGAATCTCTTTTCACAATAAAAACAAAACAAAACAAAAAACCTCAAGCATTCCCAATATCAATTTTCTATCAAAAAGAGAAAATTTCAGCTGTTTCCTTATTTTAGGTAAAGCATTGCCTATTTGCTCTTTGGAGTTGGGAGACTGGGTAATACCTTCCCAACCAAAGACTAGGAAAGGCAGTAGAACACTCCGGTTTTTTCACAAGGGTTGAAACAGATTAGAGTATGGACAAGATAAATAAAAGATTTATTAAAACTACTTCCAAAATAAAGTAATTAAGATAATGTACCATGATACGTGAGACTTCTTAGGTACTTAAATATAAGAAGACTTCCTCTTTGGGGGAAAAATTAAACCTTGCCTTATATTTGGGTATATACTGCATCTTTGATCATAAAAGTAAAATGAAGCTCCATGCATTTCTTCATCAACAGTTACGTATTCATTCAACTAATAATTGTTATGTGCCTGATAGGGCTTGGGACTTGCTAATAAAGTGTCACCACTCTCCCTCTGTGGGAGTCTTCTCCTCTCCTGTATTTTGTGACCACACACTTACCTATTTGCCTCCTGCCTCTCAGGTTGCTGCTTCTTGGTCTCTTGCTGGTCCTCTTGAGACCTCTAGATATTGGCACCGCTAGGCCCAGACAAGACACTGTCCCTCAATGTTTACTCCCTCCCAAGGTTTTAAATACCATCTATGCACAAATGGCTTCGAAATTTATATGGCCAGCACAGAACCAACCCCCTTCACCTAAAACAGCAAACTTACGTCACTTTGATGTCTTATGGGCAACTTAAGGCCACTGTGCTGCAAAGGGAACTCTTAAGCATTAGATCAGATCTGTTCTTCCTGTCTTCTCCCTCTTGGTAAATGGCCCCTCCACCCAGCCATATTCTCCTCAAGACACTTGGAGCTACCTTTGATCCACTACGAATTTGTTATTAAAGGAAAGAAAAAAAAGAATGAAGAACTTTTCCCAATGGATGGGGGAATAAAATCTGACTGACTGGCTGCCAAGGGGGCCCACATTTTAAAAAATAGGGGAAAAAACTGGCACACTTTTGTTAACAGAGGAGCATTAAAATTAAATTTAGGAGTCAGACTCCTATAGCTTCAATTTATAATGAAAGAGTATGAAAAGCTAAATTAAAGGTCATTCAGATTAAATTTTGCTACATTTCTAGATTAAGGGAATGTGAAATACCGGTCATTAAGTTATTATTAGGAAGAGCTCACATGTAAACATTGCAGTTTTCTCAGAGGACCAAAATGATGAAAGCAGGTCATAAGGCAGGTGGATTCACATAAAGGAATTGACTAATACTAATCTTAGGGATATACAGTAATTCAACACAAAGCACTATCAAAATTAGGAAAACACTGCCTGACGTCAGTTCATCTGATTTTATCATTCTTTTCCTTATGCAGGATGGGCAAGATGTGTCACATTCAAGCCAACGACTGGCAATTACATAAAGGCCAAAGATTGAAAAATAAAACTAGGAGTATAGCATGGAATAATAAAGAAGGTATTCTCCATAATTCAGAGAAACTTGAAATCAAAGCACAGTTGCATTGTGAAATTGTATAACTTGGGCACACACCCTAGATGAATAATTCTGGCCCACTGAAGGTTTTAGTGACATCACATGATTCCAAGGTGTTGCTCCACCCAAAGTTGACTAAGGAAACCGGCCAGATTAACTTTAGCCATGTGATTTAACTATTTTAACAAGCATGAAATGAAACCCTAAGAGAATAACATCAAGGTGCTCTGGAATAAACACATGCTTTTATAAGTTTATATAGATTTTTAAAAAAATATGCTTATAATTAGATAAGAATGACAATGGTTAATCAAATCAGAGATTCCTCTGGAGCAAAAAGGAAAGTTTCTGTCATTTGAAAGAAAGAGTGGAATAGAAGGCATCGGGAAACCTAATTTCTATTAAGGCTAACAACGGATTTGCTCTAACTCTGTAGGCACATAATCTTGTTTTGTCTTATTCCCCAAATATATAAGCAAGGGAACTATTTGTCTTCTGTCTTTACCAGGATGTCTATGGGCGGTTCATTGCTTTGCTGAATGAACATTTAATTAAAGATCTATAAAGAAGGCTCAAAGACTTTGGTAAATAATATTTTGAGCGTGGAAAACCAGCTGAAGGCTTTTGAATTAAAGTCACAAAATAAATGAAACAAAGGCTAGGTCCTCAGCTTCATCTTATCTAAGGAGAAATCTTTCACTAGTACCTAAAGATCATCCCTCGCTATTAACTAAGTTACTACCACCAGCAAACTCAAATTCATGAGTACCAGCTTCCCTTTTGTGTGCCTAATAGTACCACAAACATTTGAACAGAAAGGTATAAGTGTAAAATCTCTTCTGGGAGTCTGGGTGTTGAGAGAAACTGTTTTAGCACCTTCTTTGCTTGCAATCCTTTTCCCTTTGTAGGCTAGCCTATGAAGTTTAGGAAGCTTTCAGAAAAACTGTTGCTCAAAAACTTGCTCAGTAATTGGAAAACTATTACCCGCTACCGATAGATCTCAGAGTACGAAGCAGTAAAGAAACGCATCACTGATACTAAACTCGTCTAGCATCGAGAGGGCAAGGACGCAGTGTGATCAGAGCGGG
This sequence comes from Chaetophractus vellerosus, assembly GCA_004027955.1. Taxonomy (NCBI): domain Eukaryota; kingdom Metazoa; phylum Chordata; class Mammalia; order Cingulata; family Chlamyphoridae; genus Chaetophractus; species Chaetophractus vellerosus. Next base: position 5,889 of record PVKH010034661.1, on the reverse strand, counting down.
CAGTTCTTAAAGCAAGTTCTGCCTTGTTAAAAAAAAAAATGAAACTCCACAACAAGAAAAAAAAGGAAGAAGTTAGAAAGCCTGACAAAATTTGACTATACACACAAAAAAATTGAAATAAGAAAAGGAAAACTTCCTTGGTTAAAAAAAGAAACACCATGAAAAAAGTGAAAAGACAAGTGGCAAACTGGAAAAGAATATTGGTGGGATTACAAAAGATTAATATCTATATCTAAATCTCAATTCTTACAAACCAATAAGAAAAAAAATCAAAAGAGACAACAGATGAAAATACAAATAACAAAAGAAGAGATACAAATGGTTAATGAGTATAGGAAAACTTAAAATCCCACAATAATAAAATACACACATTAAAAACACTAAGATACTATGTTTGGCACAAATGGATGGAAGTTTAAAAATTATAACGTTCAGTGTTGGCAAGGAGTGGCAGTAAAATTTAAAAAGTTTCAGCATATGCATTCCAGTCACATGTATGGACAGAAGACTGAAGAGAGTCAAGAAATGTTGTCGGAGGGATTTATATTTTCTGTATAATTATTTATATTTTCTATACACTATCAGCTTTACTGTTACAATCAGAAAATCACAATTTTTTAACCAAACCAGCCTTGAAGATTAGAGAAAAGGGAACATAGCCTGCAAAATTGTTTGTGAAATTTTGCCATATCCTTAAAATGATACCGAGTCATATGGATATTGGTAAGCAGATTAAGTACCTGGTTGGCATCGTGGGCCAAAATTTAAGGTCTTAACAAATTCCTTAATTTCTAACTACACATCTTCCAAGGTTATGGTCCACAATTTTAGGGCAGTGGATTGTTATGAAGTTCCTCACCAACATCAAGAATGGTGATGTGATAATATAGTGACGCTCAGGGGTTTCTCTGGCACACTAGAATAGTTACCTTGTTCTTTCCCACACAGTCTTCTTAAAATTCGTTAGTCTGCTCTTACAACTTTTTCTTATCTCTACCTCATTGTCAGACTATTAACTTTCAATTCTTTGCATCAGTATGCCTGTCTACAAAACTATTGCCTTTTCCTCCTTCCAATTTAGTGTTGCATCTGATGAATGAATTGCATGACTGAAGTGAGTAGAACTGATATAGTCCAAATGCAAGGTGAGGAAGTTGTAAAGTGGTGAGACCAATTTTCACATGTGGCTCATAGAGATTCCAAAACAATTCCAAAAGAGTATGATCCTCACAATTTCTGAAATAATAAAAACAGCTGGGAAAATGTGCATGCTATCTCTATATTACTATTTAGAAGCCACCTTATTTTATAAGCTGGGTTGTGTTTGTTAAGCCAAACCCCTGTAAAGGACTTGGAGATAATGAAAGGATATGTATTAAAATGTTCACAGTGGAAAAAATACAACTGGAATGACCTATGGACTGTGGTTAACAGTAATAATGTAATATTCATGCATCTATGCCAAAGATGTATTGTGTTGATAATGGGGAGTATGGAAAATGCCAAATATACTCTGTGGATCTGATAATAATCTGATGATATTATCTCATAATCTCTAGCAAATGTGTCACCATAGTGTGGTATGTTGATAGAGGAGTGTTGTATGGGAATTCTGCACATGTGCATGATTGTTTTGTTTTACAATTTCTGTCATAAAAATATATTTCAAAAATAATAATAGGGTAGGTTGGGGGAAAATACACCAAATGTAAGATAAGGACTATAGTTAGTAGTAAGATTTTGATGATATTCTTTCATAATTTGTAACAAATGTCTTATAACAATGTAAGGTGTTGGTGGTGGGTTGAGTATGGGACCCCTGTATGATGTTATGCATGTTTGCTTTGTAAGTTCACAACTTTTACTATACACTTATTGTTTATGTATGTTCACATATAAATGATATCAAAATAATAATAATGATAAGGTTGGTTGGGGGAAAAATACACCAAACGTATGGCTAGTCGTAATATTTTGAGGATGCTCTTAAATCATTAAAAACATTTCACAACAATGCAAGGTATTGGTGGTAGGGTGAGGTATGAGAGCACTGTATGATGTTATTTATGTTTGTTTTGTAAGTTCAGAACTATTACTATACACTTATTGTTTATGTATGTTTATGTATGAATGATATACTTTAATAAATGAAAAAAAGGAAAAAATATTCACAGTGATTCATTTTGAATAGCGGAATTTTTGGGGGGTGCTCACCCCCCTCATATGCCCACCTTTATGGTTGTCTGGGTTTTCCATATTTCTAGTTGGGAGTTTTATTGTTTTAATACAATTTTTTCATTTCTCTTTATTTTTACCTCTCTGGGCCTCCTTTAGCTCAGTTATATCATTGAAGAGAGGCTTGGTGAACAGAGTTGCAGCAAATACAATGATAACTAATCCTTCAGAAATGAGGTCCCTTTATAACCCAAATTAAATATATATATGTGTGTGTATAATAATTTATGGAAGTTTTTCCAACTAGACACTGACCTTATGGTTTTTATAAACTTAGAAGTTTAGGGATATTTCCTGTTGTTAATAATTCCTGAAAGTGACCAATAGAAAAGTGAACATCCTTTTCATCTTTCCTTCCAGAAACCCTCTTATAAATGAGTTAAAGTAGCCACCTGCAAATTCCTCATAAAACAAATTTTCAAACCACAAAAGGCTATGTATTTGGCCAATCCTGGTGTCATTAGGTCTCAGTTATTTACTGCCATCTAGCCTTTGGTGCATCAATTGTACCACCCTTAAAATTCATACTTTTACCCATTTGAACCAAAATGCAATATAGAAGTAATACTATGATAGGCAGAATTCCCAGGATTCCTGTCCTCTAGTTATTGAATCAAACCCTAGTCTCGGTACTGCTGTGAAGGGATTTTATAGACGTAATTGAAATTCCAAGTCAGCTGACCTTAAAATAGAGAGACTATCTGGGTAGGCTCGATCCAGATGGATGAGGCTTTAGAGTTTACTCTTGGTGATGGCAGCAGCAGAAGTCAAAGAGACTGGAAGCACTAGAGTGATCTGATGCGCCATTTGCTGACTTGAAGATGGAGGAAGGCAGTTTCTAGAAGCTGAAGGTGGCCCGTGTCTGACAGCCAGCAAGAGGACTGAGACCTCAGTCTCACGACTGCAAGGAACTGAAGTCTGCCAAAAAGATGAATGAGCTTGGATGTGGATTCTATCCCAGAGCCTCTAGATAATAGCCCAGCTCAGCCAACACCTTGTTTTTGACCTTGTGATACCCTAAGCAGAGAACCCAGTCAGGCCTGCCTGGATTTTGGGCCTACAGATCTGTAAGATTAATAAATGGGTGTTGTTTTAAGCCACTAAGTTTATGGTAATTTGTTACAGAGCAACAGAAAACTAATACAGATATTATTTTGTTTTCTTTTATTGGTTTCATCGTTAGAGTTCTTTTATTTTAAAAACTCTATATGCTAATTTCCTTACTCTATATCCCTGTTTCCCAAGTATAAACACCGTTAACAGTTCCTTCTTTTTCCTAAAATGTCCTATGAATATATGCAAATACACAAGTATATGTGCGTGATACTCTTTAAAACACACAGACGAGATCAAGTATTTTTTGCCACTTGCTCTATCTTGGGTATCTTTCCATATCAGCATATGAAAGTCAATCTCATTCTTGTAACAATCATGTAGTGCTAGATTATATGCCTGAATCATTATTTACTTAGTCCTTTAGGAAGGACAAGTTAAATAAAACACCAATAACAATTTATCTTTCCATTTGCTAGTTACAAGCAATGCTATACTTATGATATTCTGTTATTCTGGGAGAATATAAGTAAGATAAATTTCTAAAAATAGATTCACTTGGCCCAAAGGTAAATTCACTTGAAATTTTAATCAATAATCAAACTGCTAATCAAAATGGTTGTATCAATTCACATCACCACATACAACATGTGCAAGGGGCTATTTCTTCACATACTTGCTAACATTGGCTTTTATCAATCTTATTAAAAATTTTTTTACAATATTCCAAGTAAATGATACTATCCCATTATACTGACACACATTTCTCTTATGATTGCAATGAAGCTTCATTACATATGTTTTGTTGGCCTTTTTTATTATTTATTTTTCTGTGATGTGTCATTTGGACCCTCTGTCCATTTTTCCATTGGTGCTTTTATGATTTTCATGGTGATTTATACAAGCTCTTTGTATATTAAGGAAATCATATGTTTGTCAGTCATGGGCTAAAAAAATATTTTTCTAATTTGGTATTCTTTTGATTTTGTCTATTATGCAGAAATTCTCATTTTAGGAGAGATAAAAGTTTTTTTTTTTCTCTTTTAGGGCTTCTGGATTATATTTCATGCTTAGAAAAATCTTCCTGCAACTCGAAGTCAGTGATTTTCTACCTTTCTTTTTTTTAAGTGACCATTCTGGTCATTGTGCTTTGAGGAATCCCTAGCTCTCTGCAACAATATTTTATTTGTGAAAATATGCTCTAGCACACTGAGCCAGTATCTCTTTTTCCTCAGGCCACTACAGACATATCAATGCAAATAACTGAATTTCCCCATCTCTATTGACTCATCTGGTGGATACAAGTTCACAAGTCAGTGCCTGGTGGCCTGCCCCACACAATCCCTACCAATGAAAAATAGAAAGTGTAATTTCTGCATTTAATAAGCACTGAGGGATGGTGCTTTTTCCTCCTCTTGTTTCTCAAGGAGACATCGAGGCACTTTCACCTGGCATCTGAGTATCACACACAGCAGAGAATGTAGAAGTCTAAAGGAAGAGCTAAAAGGCCCAACAAGTGAAGAGGTAGCTCACATGATCAAGACATGAAGATTGGCCCTTTATTTCATTTACATTTTTCCTTTTCTTTATACAGAAATAGAAATCTACCAGACTGTGATAAATGCCACTTCTCACAAAAAGTCTGACAGACTTCTGAGTGAGTAACAACCTGAAGGCTCCATTACATAAGGAAAACCACTTTCAGAACCTGAAATGCAGACCTTGTTCTGCTCACTCCCTGATTTAAAACTAAAATTACAGTTAAAGGGAAGAGAAGTCAAGCTGTGTCTATACAGAGAAAATAAAAATAATTAAAAGAGTCAAAGTTTTAACTGCATTTTCTTCTCGATATTAGAAATGAGGAAGATCACAGTAATAAAGGACTAATCACATGTGCATGAAGTATGATACAACTACTACAGAACATTACCAAAAGGAGATAAAATTTTTAAATCCCTATTGAACTATATATAAGAAATATAATTCAAAATTCACTTAGTACCTAGTACATACTGCTGGACACTGTGCTGGGTGCTGGAGGATGCAAAGATTAAAAAAAAGATTCAATTCCAGCCCCCAAGTAAGATATTTGTTCTTACTTGACCCTCTGTAGGTTTTTATTATTATGGTAAAGATGCAATATAAATGTCTAAAGTATAAAAGATAATGATATAAATATCTATGTGCTTACCATACGGCTTTAAAACTAAAATATTACCAACTTCTTACCCCTTTCCCCCCCTCACTCCTCAAGGGTAACTAATATTATGAAATTGGTCTTTTAAATTACCATGTTTTCCTCTAGATTCTTATATATATATATGAATCCTAAACAAAATATTGTATGTAGCATGCTGCTAACTTTAAAAGTATGGTTTAAATAATATTCTTTTGCAACTTGCTTTTGTTGCCCAACATTATATTTGAGTTTCATCCATGTAAATACGTGCAGCTCTCGTTTATTTGTTTTCTATGTGGCATAGTGCTCTGTGTATGACTATACCACACTTTTAAAATCTATTTTCCAGTTGACTTAGGTTGTTTCAAAACTTTCAGCTATCACAAACAATGCTGCTATCAGTGGTCTAGAACATTTCTTCT
>PVKH010034660.1:0-11834 GCA_004027955.1 Chaetophractus vellerosus | reverse complement strand
TCGAGAAGATGTATATATATATATGTATATATACATACACACATATATATGTAAATATTAATAGGAATTGGCTCATGCAGCCTGGGAGATTGGCAAATCCGGATTCCACGAGGAAGACCACAAGCTGGCTGAAGTAGAGAAGGAAATTCTTTCTGATTGCTGAAATCTTTACTTCTTCCTTTAAGGCCTCCAACTGGATGAGGTCGTGACTCTCATTGCTAAGGGTAATCTCCTTTGTTGATTGTAGATGTTATCAGCCTTAGATTCAAATCCATGTAGGAAATACCCTCAAAGTATCAGGCCAGTGCTTACTTGACTGAATCACTAGCCACCATAACTTAGTCAGGTTGACACATGAAACTAAGCATCACAGCAAGGTAGGGCATTAAATGTATTATGATTGGCAGTTTGTTGGCTTTATTCATAATTTTAAGCATTTAGATATATGGAGTGTGGGCCTGCTTTGTACTCTTGCCCTAGGCTATCCTGTTAGTCAAAACTACACAGATCTTTTCTTTTATAAAGATTTATGCTCACTTTCCTTGGAGATTATCCCCCACAACTATGAAACTGCTTAACCTGAATTGACCCTTCCTTTCCCCTACCCCCATTCTATATGGCTTTCCTTTTTTTTTGCCCTCCAAATTTTAATGGCCTGCTTATATTTCATTTATCCTGATGAGAATATGGGCAGTTTGATAAGAGCATTTCCTACTGATCTTTGTAATTCTAGTGTAATTGCCACTTGATAGTTGCTCAATAAAAAGTTCATTCAGTTTTTATATTGCATTTGTGTCATTGAAAAACATCTATCAGAGTGTGGGTCATACTTTATGTATTCATTTAATGAATAGTAATGGTGGATTAAATGAACTTTATCTTCTGGCAACAAGTTTGTAAATTTCTGACTTTCTTATGAAATTCAAGTTCTATTTCATATATCAATACCTGAATCTATCACCAAAAAATTACCCATGTAAGGGGTGATTAATTAATGTCTTGCAACTCTGTTGAGACACTGGCATAGACTCTTTAGCAGTGACATATATAAATGGCACTGGACAGAAATGTCTAAACTATTTGTGAACAAAAATATTCTGAGTACTGTTTATTATTTGGGGGAACTATAAATAAATAGAATGACTAAAGTGTAAATAGTTGTTTTGAAAGATTTCCTAGAATCATGGGAAACTGAAGAGAAAGCTCCAATTTGGGTGAAACCAATGCAAAAGTAGGCATCCTAATAGAAAAAGGCCAGGTGGGTTTTTATGAGTGGCTTTAGCATCTATTGGGATATCATGAAATAAAGGCAGGGAAAAAGGAACAAAAGATCCTAAACCCAGTAATTGTGTTCTTTTATTGTCCCCTCATTGCCCACCATTTGCTTTTTCCTAACATAATATCTGCCAGAGAGATCATATGAGCAGAGCATCTCTGCTTCTAAATTAGCCCAGAAGTTAAAAAAAAAAAAAAAGTTTTCCTGGTTTGCTACCCTGTGAAGGTTTAAGATAAATGTAAAGAGCATGCACACCGATGATAGAAAGGTTAGATTCAGATTTTATATTTTTTAAAAAGGAATTTTTAAAACACATGTATGTGAAGCGATGTAGCAGGGTACTAATAGTGTAGGGCTTTTAAAAATCAATAATTGGTGTTTGTAATAAGAGCTGGGCTGGCAACCAGCTGTGAAACTGCCCTCATTCCTGCAGTGCAGAAGGAGAAGGGAACCTGCCAATGATTACCAACCCCAAGTATTGCTTGTAGTCAAAGCTTCATTAAAAAAAAAATTAGTAAAATACCCTTTTTTCCCATAAAATATGTGTCCCAAGGATTGAAAGAGGATCTATATAAAGAGTTCAGAATAGAACTGCTGCGAACTGTTCAAATCAAGAGTATTTCCCAGTTGGGCTACCGGCCTACATTGTGGAACTTCATCTTTAGTCAAAAGCTCTTCTCCTCCCAATTAAAGAAAAAAGGTTGGGATGCCCACAGGCCTTTGCAGCATGTTTGGTGTGACTTTTAACCCCTCATTCCACCTTCTGTATATGGCTCTTCTTTATAACACCATCTGATAGAGGAGCAGAATCTAGTTTCTACTACAAATTAGGCTGTTAGCAGTTCACAATTTTTAAACGTCAATGTAGAAATTCATTGTTGGCTATTGCTTGTTCCCTTCACACACTGCCTGTGAAAATTTGGTCGTTTATTTTATTCAAATCAAAGGGAGATGTCTTTGTTGTTAAATAAGCTACCCAAAAATGTGCAGCAGCAGACTGCATTTCTTAACAGCCTATTCCTGCAAGTCTGATATTCTACATGAATTATCTTACTGATGAAATATATCTAACCACTGAATAAGGAATCTTAGGAATCTTTGTTTTTCGGCTTTGACTTTTTGCTACAGCTCACTTGCACACGACCTTACGAAATCCCTTAAATCTCCAAGAGCCTATTTCTCATTTTCCTCTGTGGTCCCATGGAGCTGATCCAGTGGTTTTTAAGGGAGCTCTGAGCTTGGACAAGCTCTGAAGGGCATGGGGCAAGGCAAGAAATGGGCCCTGTGCTCCCTGCTTATCGTCCTGGAAAATAGGTATGATAATATCAGCCTCACCAGGGTACCGTTGCAATTAATGTTTGGAAAATGTTTTGAGATCCCAGAGTTAAAAAAAAAAAAAAGCAATATCAGTGCCAATTATTTAACCATCATATTTCTAAAACACTATTTAGGTTTTTTTTTTTTTACCTAAGTATACGTGGTACAAAGGCAGTTATACTTCTGGAGTGTCTCTACCTGGAAGTATAAATTGATGTGGTTGTTTTGTGGTCTTTTAAAAAAAACGCTTCAGTAGAATTATCTCTGCTACCTGGGGACTCTAGCTAAATGGGGAATGTGAGTTTTGTAGGTTGTCCCATCACTTAAACACCAAGGAAATTAATCTATATTGACCTTGGTTGCAGTTTCTGCAGTTTCCAGAAGGTGATGATGCTCTGCTTAGCTGTGTGTTTCAGGTATATTTGAGGGGGAAAGCCGAAGAAACAGTAGAAAATGAAGGTTGAAATAAAAAGAATATCTGTTTACATTGTCTGTAGGAAATAGAAAAATATTTACAGGAAAAGATCTTACAGAATACCCTATAAAATATTCTAATTTTGAGATTTGTTTTACAATCTTCATATCCAACACACTTTTTGCAGTGTGAATATTTCTGGGTCCAAGACCCTAGAAGTAAAGACAGATTCCAAAGTGTCTCTAAACAATGTGTAAAAAGTGGCATAATTAGAAATCGTCTTTGACTGTAGAAATAAGATAGTAAGTTTAAAATAGGGAAACCATTTTAAACTGGGAACAAATATTTTGCTTAAGATAACTCAATTGCTTGAATTCACTATACAACAACTATTTTTTAAAAACTATAAAGTTTTTGCCGTTTACTTGGTACACAATATAATTGAGTTCAATTATCCATGAAGTCTTATATTTGAAACTAGGAACGGATATTCAATGCTGGGTACAAGGAGAAATAGACTCAAATAGACTTTGAAAATAGGTCTATTAATTCTTTACTATTTAGAAATTTCTACTAAAGTATGTATCTTTCGTGCTTCCTTGTAATTTGGTGTTCTTTTTTTTTTGCCTTATTTGCAGTTTATTTAATATTTGAAAATACTTTTTGTATCAATTAGCAAATTAGCAGTTTATCTGGGTGGAAAAACCCCATCTGAGTTACTGAGTTACAAAGTGAATTGTTCTGCAGCTGCAAAATCAAGTGCCTCAGCTGAGTTAATGCTTTTCATTTCTTTTGCATGTGTCAGCATTAATGGAGGCAAGCTTCTATGAAGCCTTGCGTGTGAAGATGGTGCTGAGCAGACTAGATTCAATTCTGTTAAATGCTTTTTGCATTTTTTTTATTTTTGAATAAGGCACAAAAGGAGACTTCAAATCAGTCTGAACTTCAAGCAAAAGTTAATGCTATTCTTTTTGGGTTCAACCACCCACTTTGCTTAAGGTCACTAGTTGAGGCTAATGCAGCTCAGAGGGGCTGCAGTAAACTTGGCATCTCCTTGATTAGGCTCCCTGCTGATCTAATACACATACCAGCTCACTTGCCAAGTCAAATAACACATTTAGTGAATTGGAAATAAGATTTAAGTGGGCCAGCACAATGCGGCTTGCCCTCTCATCTTTTTACGGAATCCTTCTCTTTGTAGGCAAGGCTGTGAAAACTGCTCTTGTTAGAGGACTTAATCTTCATTTTTTTCCTGTAGATTATTTGGAAACAGGTCAATTGAATGTTGGAACTGCTAACTCCTCCCCCTAAAGAAAGAACCCGCTGTGGCATACTGATTTCATCATTTAAATGAAAGGCTCCTATTATTAAAGAGAAAATACTGTAGTATAAGGGTCTGTTAGAATGAATACAAAAATCCTGATATTAAATGCACTCCTTTTAATAATGTGTTTATTTCTTTGTCTTATAGACTCTTTTCTAAAGAGTGCCTTGTATTAACTGCTGGGGAGTAATAGATGGGGCTGATCACATCAGTATATATTCATCTCCTGTAGCTATTCGGCTGCAGTTAATTCTTAAATACAGTAGGTTATAATAGGGTGACATTTCTATAGTGCCTTTCATAAGAGCAATCTAAAGCATGTCACATAATGTTTGACTTTGAACTATTCAGTTTCTTAGTGACACAAATCTCAGGGTAAATTTATGCTTCGTGGTTTGTTTCTTTTTAAAAAGTGAGTCATTGTGTTTGTTATAGCTTGAAATTTATCATAGATTCACCCTAGATTATCAAGCTATCTATGCCATAATAATCTGTAACTGTCCTTATCTCTGTGTTAGATGTGCAGGGTTATGATGTGTGTGGACTTTTTATGATCTACTTATCTCTTCTGGTCATATAGATTTATGTGTATCTCTTTTCTGACTAAATCAGAAATCAGAGCTTGCATTCTGAAGTATATCTACATAGTATTCTCTGTACAATTCCAAGAACAGTTCTCTGACATCTGAAAGTTAGATATAAATGATGGCAATACCCTCCAGAAGAAGGAGGAATTCAATTGCCGCCTTTATAAATTAAAAGTTTAAATGTGTGAAATGTATAATGTACTACAAGATTAAATTAAGAATCCCCAGTATGTTTTTAATATTTATAATACGTAGACAATCAATTTTGAGGAGCACTGTTTTGATATATAAAATTGAAATATTTGCAACAGTTCTTTCTCATTGTAAAGAATTTATTTATTAACCCAAAGAAACTGTCCTTTTTATGAGATGTAGAATAGGTTTTACTGTTTATACTAGGTTTAATCATTGCATTTCACCTCCAAAAGTGAGCACTAGATCTCTACAATGTATTATCGGTAATAATAATAATACAGAATTAATGAAATTAGAATTCTAATTTGGACTTTGAATTTTTTCCTTTTATTTCTTGTTTCAAAAGCATTTTGTAAGTTCTAGAGAACTATACAAATATGAGGCTATTACTGTTCTTGTCATTTCCTCAACTATGTTAAGCTGATTCTTTTGCTTGTTTTGGAATCCAGTAATTTAAAAAGTCATCCTTAATGGGAGAAGCAGGAAACTGTAAGGACTATAAGTTGGAGGACTATGATTAAACATAAAATAATTAGGAACAATGAGATGACCCTTAACAGTGTAGATTTTGTTTTTTGTGTTCTTAAGAATTATATTGTTTCTTAACACCATAGCTACAGATAGATGGCATGTAACCTCAAGGTAAGATTTTGCTGCAGCAAGGCATTTTTACATCACTACAGTTTGTCAGTAGAGAAAATAAAAGTGGCATATTTATGTTCCACTGGTTAGAAAATATAATTCTCCAAGCTCATGATTTTCCTTATGTTTTCTTGTAACTACTTTGGACAAATTTGGGACATTAAGACATCAGTAACTAATGCAAATGTATGATTAATGATTTTAAAGTACCTGTGGCAACTACTTTTTTTGAATGTCTTAAAAAATCTATCTTCTGTTAATGTTCAGATGTTCTGAAGGTAGATGGCACTTTAAACTTGTACACTATATGTGTTTGGGAGAGAGCTATGTACATGGAAAGATTAAAATGAAAGATAAAAAACTAGGTTTTGGATAGAATCGACATTCAGTATTTTAGTTAGTCATTGCTTTCTCACTAACAAGTGTATCCCTAAATACTGACTGTTTACTTCTTGGCATCCAAGCAAAACTATTTTTATTAAATATATTCTATGTATTTTTCTTTCATTTTTTGTTCTTTAAGCAATCATCTTTTTTTTTTTTTTTGCAATTTTATTTACATCTGCTGCAATTCAGGCAAGCAATTATTTGCAAACTTGCCCTTCTTTTTTATTCAAAAACTTGGTGCAATGTTTAACGTCAACTTAACTCCTCACAGTTTACTTTTCTTTATCTACCCCCTGAAAAAACACCCTCTTAGTAAATGGTATTTTAGGTTTCTATATCTGCATAATTTTTCATTCTCCCCAGGAGAAAAGTATGAAATCATATTTTATAATTGTCATACATGGAATTGTGCACATGGGAGTGGCATCAGGAGATTGTACCTGACCAATATAGCCCAAGAAAGAGCATTACCAAGTAAAGTGTATTTTTCCTTAAATGATTGTCAATCACTAGTAGCAAAATAGCCATGACCTAGAATTACAATCTCTCAGTTACAAGTTCACAGGAGCAATCGGAAATTATCTGCTACTATTTGCATCCTTAGCCAGTTAGTATGTGCAAACATAATAGGAAATTAAGATTTCTAAAGATAATACTTTCCTATCTGTACAGGTAACTGGTAAAAAAATGGAAGGGCCCCCACCATCAATATATTTACCAATAATCTAGAGAGATGTGCTCTTAAAAATTGGTGCCAAATTGTAGGGCTAATAATTCTTTAACTATTCTAGCCATGATCATGTAATTTACATAGTGTAAATAGTGTAAAAAGTGAAAATAGTGAAATTTTTATGTCCGGAATAACTGTTCTAAATTTTAATTTTATTTTTATACTAAAACTACTTTCTTTCCTTCTCTCTATATAACTCTTTTGATGACCCTGAAAGTTACATAGAATAAAGATTTATGCATAGAAGTTTAAATGATGATTTGCCTTCATCAATAAATTGGGAGTATAGCATGTTCTGTGATACATACAAAATTCTTCTTTCATCTTCAATCCCTTTGTTGTATCTCAACATTGCCAAATAGGCATTTTGGTAAGTAAGTAAATGTTTTTATTTTCATGGTAATACTTGATTTTATTTGAAAGATATGAGTAAAAAATTTACAGATTAGAAAGTCTAGTTTTAAAAAGCAGCAAGTAAAATATAGTTGGAACATTTTTTAAATAGATTAAAATTTATTTATAAAGATTGAGATAATCACATATTGTCTCAAACTTTACTCTTTCCTTTTTTAAACATTTGCTCAGTACCCATTATTATCTAGATACATCCCCCCCTTAATTTTTTCTCACATAGGTAAACATGTCTAAGCCAAAACTGCTTTCTAGTGAATATTTATTTATTTATAATATTCAGATTTTAGAAAGTGTCTATTCTTTACTAGGTCCTCGACAAGTGTTTTGAAATGGATAAAATAAATATTTTCCCACTGGGTTACATATAGTTTGCTTTAAAGCTATTCACAGTTATTCACCTGAAAGAAAATATACTACAAAAATAATTGAATTCTATTAACGAAAAATAAAGCAGTCTACAAATAATTGGATTTGTTAAAGAAAATTCTTAAGGTAGCTTGAGGTTAGAAGTAAAAAAAAAATTTAAACAGATTGAATATATAATTACAAAAAAAAAAACCCAAAACACTGCATTTCTTATTTACCTGTGGAAAACTTCTGTCTAGTTTAGCTTGTATTGATTCATTACTTTTTCAAACCCAGATATATGAAATGCATATCATTTGTAAAGAGTATCAAATGAAAATCATGACCCCACTCAAACAGTAATCCCTCCAGCATGGAATCATTTTTCTGTCTGATTCTATCACAGCACTTTTCAGGAAAACTCAGAGTGTTCATATATCAAGGCTTCTAAGAAATGAAAGAACAGGAATGTTACATTCCTTAACACAGGAAAATCAGGATAGAGAACTGATTATGCTTCCTTTTGTATTCAATTCCACTTCTGAATGGACTGGGACATTTAAAATGTGTTTAACTATTAAGAAATCAGTTTGAAAAGTATATATCCCAATATCCAGCTTTATTATAGTTTGTTTTATGTCAAATCATACCAAAATTGTTTTTTGTGCTGAATTTTAGTTTCCTAGCTGCTAAATCAAATACCATACAATGGATTGGCTCAACAGTAGGAATTTATTGGCTCATGGTTTCCGAAGCTAAAAGACTTGCTTCTTCCCAGGGTGAATATCTTCTGGCAGGCTTGCAATCATTGGGTATGCTTGGCTTTCCCATCACATGGCAATGCACATGGTGGCATCTCTTTTTTCCTCCGGGTTCTGTTACTTCCTTCTAGCTTCTGGCTGCTCTCTGTGGCTTCTCTTTCCGTGTCCAATTTCCTTTGGTTATAAAGATTTCCGCCATATTAGATTAAGGCCCATCCTCATCACTTTGGGCACACCTTCACTAATAACATCTTCTAAGGTCTATTTACAAGTGCGATCACACCCCCAGGGCCAGGGGCTGGGACATGAACATTCTTTTTGTGCCTTTGTGAGTCAATCCCCAACATGCTGACAGCTTTACTTTAACCTAAGCTATATACCACATTTATATTCAGTCAAATAGCACAACTAGCTAAAACCTGGCAATATCTAAAAAGGATATGGTATAGACAGCAATGGAATTATAATTCTTTCTTTGCAAAGTAATGACCTTCTTTACTCACTAATGGAAGTACTTTATGCCATAACACTTCACCCTATTTAAATGCACTTCTTTCTTTCCTCTCCCTCCATCTATTCCTATATGTGTAGTATACATGCTATCAAAAATATGAACTCTTTCAATTTACAACACTGTAAAAGTGTTCTTGCATTTCTTATTATCTGCGTTGATGGACTAATTAGAATCAGTCAAGGTTATATCTAGGTGTACCGATAAAAAATGTTTCTAATTGGCCTTGAGACTGAAGATAATTCAATTACAAATCTTTTCCATTTGATTCATTCCTTTCTTCCTTAGGAAGGATTATGTTGATGGGATTCAGGTAATGGAACTTGGTGGCTTAGCAGAAGCATTAAAGCATGCTTCCAGCCTTCAACTAATGTGATTAAGTTTTATGAAGTTTGTTTTTCTTCTTAAAATCTTACTGAGGTCAAGTACTCATGTGATTCCCTAAGAGCAGGGTTGAGAAGTTGGGAGAGTTGAAGAGGTGTTGCTAATCTCTTAAAATGTGCTCATTAAGGTCCTAAAAAGATTTGAAATACTCATTTCCCCACATCACAATACCTAAGTTAATAAGTGAAAATACATAATGCTTCTCAATTAAGTCTTCATTATAGACCTTTGACTGTAATGCATCTACAGAATACCTTGAGAGTACATGTGTACTATAATTAATGGACATAAAATAACCCGAAAAAAAATGTAGTAAGTTTTAAACCTGTTTCTTGTCAGTAACCAAATTTTTTTCTGAGTAGTTATCCAGCCTACAAAAATACAATGCAGTGTTTTCTCTTGCTCTTAAGGCAAAAGAAGCAGCAGATATTTAACATTATATTTAATTTCACAAAGGCATTTAAAATTTGCTTAAAAAAACATTGAGATATATATTTTGATATTTCTATTTTGTGTGCAAAGAGATTGAATTGTGCCATATCTTCTTTCCCCTTGAAAGATGAAAAAAACAACATATTAGGTTACAACTGGAACATTTTAAGATTTAGTATCCAGAAATTAAATGTATCATGAAACGATAGGTGGAGTTTAATGTACACTCTATCAGTGTGGGTCACTGACCTGGAACATTTTCAGGATTAATATGAATAGAAAGCATTCCTTTCTATTTTCTCTCCATATAGGAATCTATTTTAGTATCTCCCCCAGTAGGTCAAAGGCTCTTTCCAGTGATTCTCATTAGAAAAGAACTTTAGAAACAAAAATGTATTAATGAAGAACTAACGCAGAAAGGAATAAGACATGCAAGTTATATTTGCACATATTCATTTACATATCTATCAACAGAATATGTGCCATTTCACTTATAAATCTATGTTTATGCTTACACACCTTAATTTTCAAATAAGAAGAAATTTTAAAAGAAATAAAAAAGCATACAACTGGACCTAACTGTAAAATTCTTAACTGAGATATATTTCTAGAAAAACCTGAAGGCAATTATGAGTATATTTCATGAAACATGTTTTATAGGAATGCTCAGTCTTCTGATTTATATTACCCATACTTTGTATATGATCGCTAGAAATTCTATTAAACCAATCATTCCTTGAGCTTGATAATTACCTTTGAGTGAAAGAAGGTACATGTCTCAATGGAATATTTCTCTTGCCTTAGAGGAAATATTAATTGGAGTCAATTTTCGATTAGATCAAAAATGTTGTGAAACTGTCTCTTCTGCAAATCCTTTAACCCTATAATGGAGAAAGTTCAAATGGTTTGCCACAACAAGGCAGCACAAACTATCTCAGTGCAGTTTCTGCCTGCGAGTTAGTAAACAGCCTTAGACTTG
Organism: Chaetophractus vellerosus; assembly: GCA_004027955.1. NCBI lineage: Eukaryota > Metazoa > Chordata > Mammalia > Cingulata > Chlamyphoridae > Chaetophractus > Chaetophractus vellerosus. The sequence goes on along the minus strand of PVKH010034660.1, from coordinate 1,135 downwards.
ATATGAAGTTAGCAAAACAAGAACTGTAATTATATAATTTAAAAGTTGCCATTTGCCAATTCTTTAAATTCCAAGAATGCTATAAAAATTATATTTCTATTAACTTTCAAAAGATATATTTTTTGTTTTTTTATGTAAAAGGTGGCACCATAACTTGGCTTATTTTTACTACTATTTTCACAGCTATTTGTTTACAAACACACATGGAGAAAAGACAACAGATATCATACCCATTCAATCTTGATCTTAATTTGGTTTTGACAAATTTAATGCTTTAAGCCTAAATGTTATTTTGGTTATCAAAAATAGCCACAGAATTCATAGAGAAAATTAAAGTTAATATTCTGAGGCAAATAAACTACCTGAATATTTAACAAAATTAGACATTTTTGAATGCCTATGGTTGGTTGGTTGGTGAAATTCTTTACTCAGCTAAGGTGTTTGTGTAAATACAATTTTTTTTCGATTCAAACTTTGACTCTATGAATCTTCTTCAGTATTTAAACAATTTAACAAAAGCCTTTAGCTGACAAGTGAGATATGTTTCTCATTGATGCTTTCTTTGGAAATGAGTACTGGAGAGCTGGTGGACTAGAAGATTGTCCAACTTGATGTGACTGACATATAGTTCACCACTTGACCACCCCTGTGTTTGCTTTAGATCCCATATTAGTTTGTGCTTTTTTTGCTTCACAAAGCTGTAAAACAGCTGCTCTTCAAAAGAACATATGCTAAGGACATGGTAACTGAATTCAGTCCTCATCAAAAAACTTGAGGAATTCCTTGAGATATTTATGCCAAACGACAGTATTAATCCCTGAATAACCTCTGGAATCTTCAGGGTTATATGGATCAAAGAGTTCAGTGCTGGATGTTTATTAAAATTTAGTTGTTTTTTGTTTTTTGTTTCCCCCAGTAGAATATGTGTGTGTTGTCAATTGAGTTATTGCTAAAGGAAAAAGGAAATAGGGCTAGAATATTTTCACTGTCTTGGATAACATTACTAAGAATAAATAACACTTAGCTCATTCTCTAGTACATGTATTTAAAAAATATATTTATTTTATTTATTTATTCCCCCCCCCCCTCAATGTTTGCTAGTCTTCATTTTTTTTTTTTTTTAGGAGGCACCGGA
>PVKH010034659.1:0-11836 GCA_004027955.1 Chaetophractus vellerosus | reverse complement strand
CTGCGCAGGCGCGGCTTTCCCCGCTTGTGGGCGGTCTCTGCGTCTGTTCACGGCCGGCGCTTGCTTCAGTTCGCGGGTGGCTGGCTGCGCTCCATCCGTGGGCGACCTGCCCTGCCCGTGGTGGCTCTTGCCTTGTCCGTGGCAGCTTCTTGCCCTGCCCACGGCGGCTCCGGCCCGCCCATGGCGGCTTGCCATTCTCAAGGCGGTCTGCCCGCTAGGAGAGGTCCCCGGGAATCGAACCCAGGGCCTCCCATGTGGTATGCCGGCGCCCTATCCACTGGGCTATCGAGCCGGCCCCCCCCCATAATTTATTAAGCTGTCTTTTGTTATTTTATTTTTTGAAATTGAAATAAAGTTTATTAATTTTGGGAAAAAAAATAACGTAGTAAAGCATTATGAAGGAAAAATGTCAAAATTTTAAACTAATAATTTAGAGGTACAAATTTCTACAATTTTTGTCATAGTATTTAATATGTAGTACGTGCTTACTATTTTTAATTGAATCTAAATTTTGAGTTTTCTAAAATGCATTCTAAATTTTGGAGATTAAAAAACATGGTGCTGTCGTTGCCTCACCCCTACCAAATGGAAGATATTGGCTGTAGTTATATTTTGAGTATTTTCTTTCATGGTTTGTAACAGATGTTTCACAACAGTGCAAGGTGTTGGTGGTGGGGTGATGTATGGGGGCCCTGTATGATGATATGCATGTTTGTTTTGTAAGTTTACAACTTTCACTATACACTTATTGTTTATGTATTTTCATGTATGAATGGTATATATACTTCAATAAAATTTTTATTTTTATTTTTTTATTTTTATTTTTTGTTACATATCCCCACCCCCTTTCTGCTTGCCCTTGCTGTGTGTCCACTTCTTCTGTGTTCTTCTATGCCTGCTTCTTGTCTCCCCCCGTTTTTGCGGCGACGTGCTGAGTCGGCCCTCCGCGCACGTGGCTTGCCCCGCTTGTAGGTGGCTCCATTCTGTTTCACTGGCGGTTCCACTCTGTGTTTTGCGGGCAGCACAGCTCTGTGTTTTGCGGGCTGCTCGGCTCCGTGATTCGCAGGCGGCAGCTCTGTGTTTCATGGGTGACTTGCCATGCCCGTGGCAGCTCCACCCTGCCTGTGGCGGCTTTTTGCCTTGCCCATGGCGGCTTTGCCCCACCCACGGTGGCTTGCCTCTCTCAAGGCCATCTGTCCGCTCAGAGAGGTCCCCGGGAACTGAACCCGGGGCCTCCCATGTGGTGTACCGGTGCCCTTATCCACTGGGCTATACAGCCGGCCTCCTCAATAAAATTTTTAAAAGAAAAAAAGAGATACGGCACTATTAGTATAGACATTTTTTCTTTGTATCTTTTCTCAGTGGCAAAAGGTTTGAGTGATCCACAAATTATGTGGCTGTATACCCTAATTCCCTTGATTCTTCTTATCAACTGTATAGCTACTTAAGGGTAAAGAGATATTGTCAGGAGTTTAATTAATATAAACTTAAATACTGCTTAGATCTTTCTGTATTGGTAATAGTCAATGTCCTTTTGAGAGCTTCTATTAGGTAATGAATTTTTCTTAATCAGCCAGGAATAGAGGTTTTATGTTAACATTATAATTTAGAAATTGTTATTGTTTCATGTGTGTTTAGCTCCCACCAGTTCTTTCAGTAAAGACTTGATTGGTGATACAGTATTCCTGCAAGTGATTGAATAGATGTATTCAGGGCCTCTGGTTGCTAGCCCTTATAGTACCTTTGTGTGAATTAAAAGTCAGCCTTTGCTGCAGGTGGATACAGTCCTACACCAGGGTTCATGCCTTGGCAAGCAGGTCATAGGCTATATTTTAGCCTTTACTTACCCCTTTAGCTAGGCATCCTCGTCTTGGGCACATCTTCTACAGCTGAACATAGCAATTCCTGGATGAGTTATGAATATCAGCATCTCTGAAGTGTGTGTGTATAGGATCAAATATAGACTTTATATTTTAGCATCTATGTGCTCATCAGATTCACTTTGTGTGCAATACAGGTAGTTGTTTGTGTGTCAGCTGGATATAGACATAGTGCTGCTGTTACAGAGGATGGTGAATTATACACGTGGGGTGAAGGAGACTTTGGAAGATTAGGTAAGATTTTTTAAAAATTAAAGTCATTCTCACAGAAAAATAGAAATGAGTATAGTTACTGAAAAGCAGTGATAGATTAAATTGGTGAAAGACTGTCCTTATTTTTTATTAGTTTTGAGCTTAGAGGAAAATAATTTTAAATAGGTAATACCTAGATTCTGCTGCTGATAGTTAAGAACTAATTAAATCCAGCAAGTATTTACTGATTGTCTGCTGTGAGCAGGTACTGTAGGGTTTCAGGGATAAGAAAGATATCATCATGATCCTGAGGTTAATTATCTAGTAGGTTATGAAAACAAGTCAATATGAGCATGATACAAGATAGCATAAGTTTAGTGCTGTAAGACAGGCATAAATTAGGGTGTTTTAATGTTCATTGAAGGAACTGGGTTTGGGAGCAGCTGAAATAACTGTTTTTCATACTTATTTGCACTAAAAAACCCCCAAAACTCAATTCTATTACCAACTTGTAAAGTTTATTCCACCTGTTAAGTAATGGCCTAGACAAAAAGCGTTAATTTAATATTGTTTCTTTGTTATTGTGTGTGTTTTATCCAAGGTCATGGTGACAGTAATAGCCGTAACATTCCAACCTTAGTAAAAGACATTAGCAATGTAGGAGAGGTTTCTTGTGGCAGTTCACATACTATTGCTTTATCTAAAGACGGAAGAACTGTATGGTCTTTTGGAGGAGGAGACAATGGTATGTAAAAAATTATTTATTGGTATCTTTGGCCTTTATTTCTTGAGGGTTTTTGTTTTGTTTTGTTTTGTTTTAGTTATACATGCATAATGTAGAAGAACTCAAATATAGATGAACAGAAAGGAAGAAATAAAACCTGTGTTTCTACAAGCATTTTTATAATCATTGTTAAATTGTTATACTTTGTTAGATAGATTTCTAAATACACATACATTTATGCAAACATATACATATATTTCAATATAGATGTCTTTTTAAAAGCCAAAGTGGATCTGTATATATATACCATAGATATTATTTTATAACCTGCTGGTTTTATAATCTAACAGTATTTTAGGAGTACCCATCTATGTCAACAAACATGGTTCTACATCATTCTTTTAAATGGCTGCAAAAGTATTCTTAAACATGGTTGTAACACAATTCATAAAACTAATTTCTCACTGTTGAGTATCTAGATGGTTTCCAATTTCTTTCATTTTTAAAAACACTACCACAAGGAATGATCTTATGGCTAAATCTTTGTCCACTTTGGTCACTTCTACCAGCAAGGTGACAGTGCCCATTCCCCCAAACCCTTCAACAACACTAGGTGTTAAAATTAAGATGAGTTTTTAAAATATAATTTTGAAAATGAAAAAGGTACTTAATTTGTATTTCCTTGATTCTTAGTGAGGTTGGATTTACATGTTGTTGGCCATTTGTTTTTCTTCTTTAGTGATTTGCCAGATTTTGCTTCCTGAACTATTGAATCTTATTTTAAAGTTAAAAAATGTATTTACATATGCATTCTTGTTTGGGTCTTATATTATGTCAGCAAATTTGGAGTTAAAAATATGACTATTAATGGGGAGAAAGACATAGAAAAATAAATTTTCATATCCCTTTTTAAATAGTTTAATTGCTTGAAAAATAAGGTATAGAAGGCTATTGATTATTGGTTGTTACTTTCTTGTAACAACTCTATTTGTTAATATCCTCTTCTCTCAGAAGCCTATACCTTTCCACATCTGTTAGGTTAGTGATAGAATGATTAGAGCTATTGATCTTCTTCAATACTTAAAAAAAAAAAAAAAACTGTAGAGATTCTTTAAAACAAAGTGAATTGATTTATTGAATGTGTTTGTTTTTGCAGGCAAACTTGGCCATGGTGATACCAACAGAGTGTATAAACCTAAAGTTATTGAAGCTTTACAAGGAATGTTCATTCGCAAAGTTTGTGCTGGCAGCCAGTCTTCACTTGCTTTGACATCAACGGGACAGGTAGGACTAAGATGAGTGTCAAAGATTGAGAAAGAATATTTCAGATGACTAGGTGACTAAAAAGTAATAAGGGTGTTTAGATTTAAGTGTTAAATGCTTTTTAAAGGCAACCTACTGAAATAAAATATTCTCTTCTATTTGAAGAAGAAGAATATATAGAACCAGGCCTTTTTCCATACACCATACAGTCCATCCAAAGTGTATAATCAGTGGCTTTCGGTATGATCAGAGTTGTGCACTCATAACCACAGTTTTAGAACATTTTCATTACTCCAGAAAAACCCCAAACCCTTATATCCTATTAGTATTGGTATAGTACCTTTGTTACAATTGATGTAAAAATATTACACTGTTACTGTTAACTATAGTCCATAGTTTTTACATTAGTTGTATTTTTCCCATCTACCATCATATTATTAACACCTTGTAATAGAGTGACATATGTTTGTTCTAATTCATGGAGGAACATTCTTGTATTTGTACTATTTAACCACATTCATCATCCACAACCAGGTTCACTCTGTTATACATTCTCCAGTTTATCAATGTCCTCAAGGTTCATCCATGTTGTCTCATGCAGCAGGACTTCATTCCTTCTTACAGCTGAATAATATTCCGTTACATGTATATACCACATTTTGTTTATCTAGTCATTGGTTGATGGACGCTTAGGTTGTTTCTGTCTTTTAACAATTGTGAATAATGCTGCTGTAAACATCAGTGTACAAATGTCTTTTCACTTTCCTGCTTTCAGTTCTTCTGAATATATACCTAGTTGTGGGGTTGCCAAATCCTATGGCAAGTCTATGTTTAGCTTCCTGAGGAACTGCCAAACTCTCTTCCACAGTGGCTATACCATTCTCACCAATAGTGAAGGAGTGTTACTATTTCTCCACATCCTCTTCAGCACTTGTAGTTTTCTGCTTTTTTAATAGTGGCCATTCTATAAGGTGTGAAATGCTATCTCACTGTAGTTTGGATTTGCATTTCCCTAATAGCTATTGATGCTGAACATCTTTTCATAGGCGTTTTAGCCATTTGTATTTCCTTTTTGGAAAAATGTCTATTCAAGTCTTTTGCCCATTTTTAAATTGGGTTATTTGTCTTTTTATCATTTAGTTATAGGATCTCTTTATATATTCTGAATATTAAACCCTTATTGGATATCTGGTTTCCAAGTGTTTTCTCCCATTGATTAGGCTGCCTTTTCACAGTTTTGACAAAGTCAAAAGTTTTTAATATTTAGGAGGAGGTCCCATTTATTTAATTGCTTATGTTTTAGGTATAAGGTCTAAGAAACTGCCTCCTGCCACAAGTTCTTGAAGATGTTTCCCTACATTTTCTTCGAGGAGTTTTATGTTTCTGGCTCTTACATTTAGGTCTTTGATCCATTTTGAGTTAATTTTTGTATATGGTGTATATTATCAATGATCGGTTGGTTTTTATAAAGGGTATTTATTTGGGGTAGAAGTCCACAGTTACCAGGCCATGAAGCATAAGTTTCTTCCCTCACCAAAGTCCATTGCCACGTGTTGGAGCAAGACAGCTGCTGAGGTTTGCCAGGGTTCAGGCTTCTTGGGTTCCTCTCTTCCCGGGGCTACGTTTCTCTCCGGGTTTAGCCCCTCCGCTTCCTCCACAAGGTCAGCTGTAGACTATCAGGCAGATGCTCACTTCTCTTCTCCTGGAGCCTTCTCTCCAACATCAGAACTGCTTCTCAAAAACCTGCTTCTCAGAACTGCTCCCTTTGTCCTTTGCCTTGCCTTTTACATTTGATTCCCCCACCCACCAGGGGTGGGGCTCAACGCCCTACTGACATGGCCCAGTCAATGCCCTAATCATAACTTAATCATGCCCGGATAAACAGATCAGTTTATAAGCATGATTCAATATCGATTTTTGGAATTCATAATTACATCAAATGGGTATGACCCCTTAAATTTTTTTCCTGAAAATCATGGATAGAGGGGAAAAGCACGAATAGATCCTGCTGAAAACAGTAACATGAACAAGCCAGGAAGTTGAGCAAAAGAGAGGGAAAGAGAATACTTCCATATGGAAAATAATCTGAGAGTGTTCAGTGTTTCTGAGAAAGGGAGTCAGTGAGGCTTAGAAGAGTCAGAATTTTGCAATCTCTTTATAAACTTTTCAACTTTTACATGCATATTTTTACATTTGTTTTATGTCCTGTTTGTTTGTGTCCATGTAGTTATAAAAAAATGATTAGAATACTTTAAGGGACATAGGGAAAGAGGTTGGCAGCAGGCTGGAGGTGGAGAATGACCAGGTAAGATAATTATTTTCCTGATTTTCCCCTTGTTTTCACCAGTGATGACAGTGAAAGAGTGAGCTGACCACTCATTCTTTCACTGCTTTTGGGAGCCCATTATGAGCCAGGCACAGGGCTAGAAACGAGTATAAAAATGTTTCTGATTAATTAAAAAGGCAGATGACCAGCAAAGCTGAAATTAGCATATCATTATTCTTTGAAAGACTGGACTGCCTTGAGTCCTGAAAAAATGTCTAACTCAAACTATTCATTAACTATTATTTTGTTACATTAGTCATTTGTTACAACTCTGGTTAATGTCTTAAAAAATTAAAACTCCTTTGCATATTTCTCACTATTGGTTTTGTGGAAAGGATCCATGAATTAAAGTCAGAAGATGATCATTTATTAGATGTTTTGCCTCAGGCAAATCACAGACCTTCCTTGAGCTTCATGTTCTTCTGTAGGAGAGGGGTAATAATTTCTGTGTTCCCTACCAATGATCATAAAAGAATTATTTAAATTGAAACTTTCTATAAATTATCAAGTACTTTTCAACTATTAGTTTTGTTAATAAAAAATTGAATTCATTACATTGAATTCCAAGGGAATTTGTAAATTATTTGCTGTATAGAATAGTTTTATCATGAGCACACTAAGTTATATGAAATAAAATATATATGCTTACAGAAAAATAAAGTGACAGAGAAATACTTTCAAATGTTAAGGGTGTTCTGTTTGTCATTACACTTGCTGAGCATGAGATGCAGATCAACATCTGCTTTTCCCTCAGGGCCTCTTTAGAGCTAACTTCCCACCAAGCTAAATGTGATTCTCATGTTTAAAGATACAGTATGCATTTTTTTAATACAGCGTGGTCCATGAATGCAAGCCAAGCATTTCTTCATTTATTGCTCAACTGAAGGAATAATGAAAGAGAAAACCTCTAGTTATGTGGGCCTGACAGTATTATATTTGTACTTTATGAGTAATTTAGGAGATTTTCAATGTGTATTTTTTTACCTGACTCATATGTAGCTTCTAACCTCTCTTAGCATATGCCTTTATTGTACTGGATTTATGCTATGTTTTATACTTGTTTTAAGTAAGTTCTCTTAACAGCTGGTACAAGTATTACTGAAGAGGTTTAACCCTAAGCAATCTTTCCTGAAATATTTGCCAGACAAAAAATTGCTTACGTTTGATGGCATAAAAATAAAAGAGTCTATGTGATGTTACCAAAACTCATTAAAGGAAAAAAAAATTGAATTTGCTGATTGTTTTGAATTTGGTTTGCCAAATAGGCAGCCATCTATCCTCTTATCTTCCTCTTTTCTTTACTTCATCCTTTCCCCAGCATCTTAAGTCAGTCAATGGTAGTTTTAGTATTAGAAAAGAATTAAGATGTTCAAGGGGAACTATCTTTTCTGCTGTTCACATGGCCCTCTAAATAAGTGATAATTGAATTGTTATAACAATGATGTGTGCGAGTTTTTAACTAAATCATAAAAATTAATTTTGTGATTTTTATAAACCATTATAAGACCAGATTTCAATCTGATCAACCAAGAAATACGTATTGAGTACCTACACAGTGAGAAACATGTAAAGAAGTTTTAAAGATAGCAACACTGTTTCCAAAACTGCTAAGATTGGGCAAATATAACAAAATACAAGCCAATTAGTAGCTTTGGCACTCAGAAGTTCCTTCCATTTCTTCTTTGACCAGTTCTTTTTCTTTTTAGCTCAGCTGCTTATCAAAACATGTGGAATGAACTATAGGGGCAATTTTTTAAAAACAAAATAATCACGATCGTAATCCTTAAAATATGATAAAAAAGTAAATATTATTATTATTATTATTATTTATTTTTTTAAAGATTTATTTATTTTATTACATATCTCCCCTTCCCCCGCTGCGGCGACACGCCGAGAGTGGACACTGCGCAGGCGCGGCTTTCCCCACTTGTGGGCGGTCTCTGCATCCGATCACGGCCGGCTTTCAGTTCGCGGGTGGCTGGCTGCGCTCCATCCGTGGGCGACCTGCCCTGCCCGTGGCAGCTCTTGCCATGTCCGTGGCAGCTTCTTGCCCTGCCCACGGCGGCTCCGGCCCGCCCATGGCGGCTTGCCATTCTCAAGGCGGTCTGCCCGCTAGGAGAGGTCCCCGGGAATCAAACCCGGGGCCTCCCATGTGGTGTGCTGGCACCCTATCCACTGGGCTATTGAGCCGGCCCCAAAAAAAGTAAATATTATTTTAATGCCAGAAAGTTATTTAGAATCAAAGCATACTCTTGTTGATAGATGATATGTATTCCTAAACAACTTAAGTCCTAATAGTCTCAGGAAATTATGTGTGGTATATTTGTTTGTGTTTCAGGTCTATGCTTGGGGCTGTGGAGCTTGTCTAGGTTGTGGTTCTTCAGAAGCTACTGCCTTGAGACCCAAGCTTATTGAAGAACTGGCTGCCACAAGAGTAGTTGATATTTCTATTGGAGACAGTCATTGTTTGGCTCTTTCTCATGGTAAAGTGTTTTGTTTTTAAACCGTAATATTAACTGTTACCTTCAATAAATACATTTAAATTAGGCTTTCTTTTTTATTTTGTGTTTTCTTTTTAGATAATGAAGTTTATGCCTGGGGTAATAATTCAATGGGGCAGTGTGGCCAAGGAAATTCCACAGGTCCTATTACTAAACCAAAGAAAGTGAGTGGTTTAGATGGCATAGCGATTCAACAGATCTCAGCTGGAACATCACATAGTCTGGCATGGACTGCTCTTCCTAGGGACAGGTGAGAGCACCCACATTTAAAAATTCTTATATTTTAATAACAACAAATACCAATTAAAAAATTATACTACCTTCATAGAATATCCTTCTAAATATTTATAATACCGATTTTTTACTTTCATAGAAATGGCATCTAGATTTCTTTTAATTTGAATGTTGAGGTTAGATGTGTTTTGAGTTTTGACTTACTATCACTACTAGTCTTTTCTTGTTGCTTATGTGTCCCCCCCCAATTATATGGAATTTCTTTTAAGACATTTTTAAAATTTAAACATTTTAATTCCCTTTCTGTCTTCAATCAAATACTGATTTTAAAAATGAAATGTCTGCATATCAAAGAGGAGGTGAAATTGAAATAATCAAAATTAGAACTAGCCTTTAGTTATTTAAAACAGTTATTTAGTTCCAGTGCTGTTTATCTGGTTAAATTGTTTTGTAAAACAGACACACCAACAAACAGTGGCTGTACTTTAAAAATAAAAAAAAATTTTTTTTAATGTTTATTATTTTTTTGTTACATATACCCCCCCCCTTCTGCTTGCTCTTGCTGTGTGTCCATTCTTTTGTGTTTCTCTATGTCTGCTTCTTGTCTCCCTCTGTCTTTGCGGCGACGCGCTGAGTCGGCCCTCCGCGGAGACGGCTCGCTCCATTTGTGGGTGGCTCCATTCCGTTTTTCACCGGCGGCTCTGCTCCATGTTTTGCGGGCAGCAGAGCTCCATGTTTTGCGGGCTGCCCGGCTTCCGCGCTTCGCAGGTGGCAGCTCCGTGTTTCACGGGTGACTTTGCCATGCCCGTGGGGTCTCTGCCCTGCCCGTGGCGGCTTTTTGCCTTGCCCACGGTGGCTTTGTCCCGCCCACAGCAGCTTGCCTTTCTCAAGGCCGTCTGCCCGCTCAAAGAGGTCCCCAGGAATCGAACCCAGGGCCTCCCATGTGGTATACCGGTGCTCTTATCCACTGAGCTATCTAGCCAGCCCCTGTACTTTAAAATTGTTACTTTTTGCAGAAATTTAACTTTTTCCTAAAATGATAACTACCTCTTTATAGACGATTAAGTCTGTGGTTTTAGTCATATTAGGAGGTTGACTTTTAAGGAATGTTTGGGTGGTTCCAGATATTTTCAAACATGTGTATACTAATTTATAATTTAAAACTTCATTATATCTACATTTTAAACCTTTGATTTAGGGGGGTTTATTATAACATTATAATCAATTAAAAATATTTATAGATACATAGTCCTCCAAAACAAGCTAAAAATATAGGTTGCATATAAATAGTTTTCTATTAGTATTAAATCTGCAACTTCCCAATTTATATATAGATAGGTGGTTTCTAAAATACTGAAAATCTTCACAAGATATTTTAGGAATTTTTAAAAATAGATTTGAGTATATCACTCTGCAGAGTCAGGATATATTTCCTAATATATAATATACATTTTGCAGACCCTTAAGAACCAGAAAGGGCTTTAGTAATCCTTTTCCTTCAGAGCAGTGAATATCCAAAGCTTTCAGAACATTTGGTTATGTTTTCTGCTAAAAGAACTCTAGGGATGGTGAATTATTGGTTTCTTTCAGTAGCTAGAATGTCTATGCTGTTGAAATCTTTTAGAATTAATGTCTTAATTTTTGTTTTTTGAAAATGTGTGAAAATTCCATTTTAAACCTGTTTTATGATTTTCTTATGCTTCCGTCTAGACAAGTTGTTGCATGGCACCGACCTTACTGTGTAGATCTTGAAGAGAGTACCTTTTCACACCTGCGTTCTTTTCTTGAGAGATACTGTGATAAAATAAACAGTGAGATTCCCCCACTCCCTTTCCCTTCATCAAGGTATGTTTTTTATACATAAATGTGTGTGTGCACATGTATTAATTACCTGTTTTGAGTTTTGACTTACTATGACTACTAGTCTTTTCTTGTTTGCTTATGTGTCCCCCCCCCCCCAATTGTATGGAATTTCTTTATAATCTAGAAGAAGAACTAAATTTAAGTACTTGTTGATAATAACTTCCAGGAAAAATTACCTATAATTTTATAAATCAAGCTTTAAAAATTACTGTTGTTCATGATTTGGCAAAAGTTTTAAAGAGAAAAATTGTTACTCAAACTGGATAGCACATACTCTTTTTTTGTTCCAAAAATTCACAGCAGTTTATTTCATTTCAGGGAACACCACAATTTCCTTAAGCTGTGCCTGAAACTGCTTTCAAATCATCTTGCTCTCGCACTTGCTGGGGGGGTAGCTACCAGCATTCTTGGGAGGCAGGCAGGTCCACTTCGAAATTTGCTCTTTAGACTGATGGACTCAACTGTTCCAGATGAAATCCAGGAGGTAAGATCATAGCACGTGTGAATCCGAATCTCAAGCCACATCTTTCCCTGATGTTGTATCTTATATTTTCAGTTGTATGTTGGGCAACTTCAATTGGATGTTCTTTCCCTTACTCCTATTTCTTGGTGAAAGTAGATTTTTTTTTTTTTTTGGTTACCTCATCCTTTAAGACAAAGGTTAGGTGTCGTTTCTGAGAAACCTTTCCTTCTCCGCCCTTCCACCAGGTTGGGTTTCTGTATGTTCTCATAGCATCACCCTGTATTGTAGTTGCCTGTTTACAAACTTTTCTGTCTTTCCCACCAGAAGATGAACTCCTGAGGGCAAGGACTCAATTTTTATTCATTTATTTTTTCACTTTATTTTATTTTT
>PVKH010034657.1:0-11848 GCA_004027955.1 Chaetophractus vellerosus | reverse complement strand
GGGATGGGGGCTGTCCATCATCCTCATTTTGTTCGTTGTCCTGGGCAAGTCGGATGATCTGGAGAGCAGGTGTTAGCCTCAGCTCTCTGAGATTCAGAGCTCAACTGGCGTATGAATGGCCTGAAGATTTAAGACTCAGACATATATTTAACAAGTATATTGTGAATTATAGGCTCAAATAAAAGGGATAGAAGAATCATGCATAGGAAAATTATAAATGAGCCTAACTCAGTTACATTGGGGAAATAGATTGTCGCATATCGGGTTATATATAATACATAGGGTTAGGTTAATATTTTATGCTTTGTTTTGTTTTTATCTTTAAAAAAATCATAATACAGTACAAATAGCTTTTTTTTCAAAGAAAGCAAGAGTTATATTGGTTGCTCAGGCAATAGAGCACAGCGGCGTCGTGGCCCAAAACTGCCTCCAGTACAAATAACCTTTGGCTAGGCCGTTCTATGGATCTTAACACAACGTAGTGATTCATGCAACCCTCGAGACAGCCAGGACGCAGAGCTGTGCCATGGCCCCAAACTCCCTCACCACTGCCCTTTGTGGCCACACCCGATCCCTCGTGGCCCCTGGCAGGCACCGGCGTGCTCTGTGCTCCCCATCACTGCTGTCTCGTCCTTCGGGGAGTGTCATGCGATGGAGTCACAGAGCACGCGATGCGTGAGGTCCTTCCTTCCACATGGCCTGCGCTTGAACTCTTGCACGCCGCTGTGCCACAGGAGCTCCCTGGCGGGGCTGGCAGCACGGCTCCCTGCAGGTGCATCTCCACTCGTTTCTCCATTTGCCTGTTGAAGGGCGTTAGGGCTGTTTCCAGGTTGAGGTGATTGTTAATAAAGTTGCTGTGAAAATCCTGGTACATGTTTTTGTGCAAACATACAAGTTTTCCTTTCTCTAGGAGAAGAATTACTGGGTCGTATGCTAGGCGTGTGTTTAATTTTGTAAGAAACTGCCAAACTGTATTTCAGAGCAGCTGTATCTTTCTGCAGCCGTGCATGGGTGACCTGGTTTCCATGCAATCTCACCAGTACTCAGGATTGTCAGTGTTTTGGGTTTGTTTGGCCATTCTAATAGGTATACCGTGGTATCTCTCTGTGGTTTAAATTTGCGCTTTGTTAATGGCAGATGATGTTGAAATATTTCTTGTGATTATTTTCCATCCTTATGTTCTTTTCGGTGAAATTTCTGTTCAAGTTTCCTGCCCAATTTTTAAAATTGGGCTGTGTTTTCTTATTACTGAGGTTTGAGAGATTTCTTCTTTTTATATCCTGGATTTTGCAATATAAAAATAAAATACACAAGGATTTTGTTGGATATGTGGTTTGAAAATATTTTCCCAGTCTATAGCTTGCCTTTTCAGTCTCTTAGCAGTGCCTCTTAATTTACCTTTTAATTTTGATAGAGCCCAATTCAGTAACTTTTTTTCTTTTATGGATTGTGCTTTGTTGTTTTGTCACGTCTAAGAATGTTTTGTCTTGGTTCCCAAGATTTTCCCAAACTCTTGGTTCCCAAGATTTTCTCCATTTTCTTTTGAAGATTTTATAGATTTGCATTTTATATTTAGATAAATGATACATTGTGAGGTAACTTTTTATAAGGATTGACATTTAGGTTGAGGTTTATATTTTTAGCATGTGAAAGACCAATTCCAGTATCATTTGGAGAAAAGATTCTCCTTTCTCCATTGAACTGTTTTTTTCACCACCATAAAAAACCAAATGGCCGTATTTGAGTGGCTCTGTTTCTGGGCTCTGTGTCATGTGCTGCTGACCACTGTGTCTGTCCCGTCGCGATTCCCACACGGTCTGGATGACAGCAGCTTCAGAGGAAGTCTTAAAGTCACGCGGGTAATTCCCTACTACATTCCTCTTTTTCAATATTCTTCATGTATTCTAATTCCTGTGCCATTCCAAACACATTTTGGAATTATTTCATCTATTTCTACAGAAATCCTGCTGGGATTTTGATTAGAATTATAATGAAGCTATAGCTCAATTTGGGGAGAATTGACATCATGACTGTGTTGAAAGTGTGAACAGAGCATGCCTCTCTATTCAGTTAGGTTTCCTTTCAAAGCTTTCATCTGTGTTCTGCATTTTCCATCCTGCAAATCCCGTACATGTTTGGCTAGACTTCTACCCACGTATTTCATTTTTAAAAATATTTTAAATAGTATGTTTTTGAACTTGCTCTTTAAATTGTTCAGTGCTATTACGTAGGAATTTGATTGATGTGTGTGTGTCTGTGTGTTTTGGCCTCATAACCTGCAGCCACGCTGCCTTCCTTCATCCGTTTATAAGAGATTTGCTTTTAGATTCTTTGGAATTTTCTGTGCAGATTCTCCTGTGGTCTAAGAATAGGACAGTTTTGTTTTGTCTTTCAGCCTCTATGCTTGTCTTTCTCTTTCTCATCACATAATACGGGTCAGGACTACCACTATGGTGCGTACAGAGTTGGTGAGGGGGGAACTTCTTTTTTCCAGATTTTAGGGGTGAATTATATCTTTCTCTATTAAGTAGGATGACAGTGTAAGGTTGTTTTGTTTTGTTTTTTTTGGTAGCTGCTCTTTATCATGTTGAAGAGTTTTCTTCTATTCCTAGTTTACTGAGAGACATTTCATGAGTGGATGTCAAGTTTTATCAAATGTTGTTGGTTTTTTTGGTACCAGTTGATATGATTGTGGGGGTTTTCTTGTTTAGAAAGTTTAGATGGTGGATCACTTTGATTGATTTGGGAATATTGAATGAGCTTTGCAATCCTCTGATAAACTCAATTCAATATGGTATATTAATCATTTTATATATTGCTGGATTCAATTTGCTGATTCTTTGAGGACATTTGCATATATTCATGAAGAATATTGGTCTGTAGTTTTCTTTTACTAGTTTTGTAAGGTAGAGCTTAGATTATTCATTTGAGATCTTTATTATTTTTAGATACAAGCATTTAAGGCTTTAAATTCCTTTTAAGCACTACTTTAGCTGCATCCCATAAAGCTGGATATGCTGCATTTTCACTTCAGTTCAGTTAAAATTATTTCCTAAATTGTCTTTGATACCATGATTATTTAAGATTGCTTTGTTGACTCTGGCCCAGGCTTGTTGGGAAGATGGTGGAGCAGGAGCTGCAGGGCTCAGTCCTCTACCAGGACAACCATTGAATGGCAGGAACTGTCTGAAACAATGACTTTCAAACTCCAGAGGCCAGAACAACCCTGTACAACCCCAGGGAAGAGCAGAAGGAAGAGGCTAAGCCAGGTTAAAGAACTGTAAATAGCTCTCTCCCTGTGGTGGCCACCGACACCCATTCCCCACTCTCAGGGCAGCCCCTGTGGGGTCCAAGCCCTGGCTAGTGGCCACTGACAGAAAGGGATATGAAAATCCACTTCCCAAGGAATAGGGGTGTGCAGACAGATCACTGATCATGGCTTTTGATTAGAAAATCTGTATCCCTGGGTCTGGGCTCTGAGGGCAGCCACAGTTTCAACCTGCCATGGACAATGGCAGCAGTAGCCATTGTTTCAGCCCTGCTCAGACAGTGGCAGAGGTGGTGGATATTTAAAGATGCAGCACTTCCTCAGGGATGCAGGGAAAGTTAGCTGAAGGGCTGAGTCTGCTGGGCAGGCCAGGGAAGCTCAGCTTTGGGGAGCCATTGGAGAATAGCCCCCTCCCCAGGGCACTTCAGAGCCAGTCTGTGTCCTCTTCAAGGTCCCTGGCCCTGTTTTGGCTGGGAAAGACTGAATTGGGAAAGTCCTTTCCAGGTGACCCTCCTCACAGAATTTGTCCTCCAGGAAAAAGCAGTATGAGCCAATAAAAGAAGTGTAAAGAACTAAAGAGGTGGGCAGTCTGGGAAAAGACCTGCTGGATCCAGATATGCAGGAGAGGGAGGTTTGTCCCCTGGGAAACAGAGGAGATAACCAAACTCCTATAAACTGGGGAACTCCAAAACAACTAACAAGCAAAAGCCCAGGACAAGACAGAGGCCAGTAATACAGGGAAAACCCCTTATAGTTCATTCGCCTTGGGCGGAACTTCCTGATAGGAAGGCTAAAGCTCAAGAAAATCTATCTTATCACCAGCTGGTTATAAAACCAGGAAACAGACACTCCAGAGAGTAAACCCCAGAGTTAACGTTTTAAAATAGTAAAATGACCAGTGTGCAAAAAAGAAAGGTACAAGACAAACAAGAAACAGGAAATTATGGCCCATCCAAATGAAGAGGATAAAATACAGAAAACACCAATGAAGAAGAGAGGAATGTGGACATACCAAACAAAGCTTTTAAGGAAGTCGCCTTAAAAAATGCTTATGGATGTAAAAGAAAGCACAGAGGAAGATGTACAGGACATCAGGGAAATGATGAACAAAGACTATGAGGGTCTAGATAAAGAGGTGGAAATTTCTTTAAGGAACACACTGAACTACTGGAGTTGAAGACCACAATAACTGAAATGAAAAAGCCCAGGATGGTTGCAAGAGCAGAGTGGAGCTGGCAGAAGAAAGAGTTAGTGAACTTGAAGATGAGACACTAGAAATGAGACACACTGAGAAACATTAAAAATGGAAATAGCCTAAGACAGCTATGAAACATAATCCAGTGCACCAATGTATGCACTATGGGAATCCCAGAAGGCCAAGAAAGAGAGAAAAAGACAGAAGGAAGAGTCAAATAATAACAGAGAAAGTTACAACCTCAGCAAAAGACGTGAATATGCATATCCAAGAAGCACAGAGAACACCAAACGAGATAAACATAAATGAAAACACAACCCATCACATATTTATTATACTTCTAAATGCAAAGGACAAGGAGAGAGTTCTGAAAGCTGCAAGAGAAAAACAATGTTTTACATACAAGGGAGTCACCAAAAGATTGAATGCTGATTTCTCATGAGAAATCATGGAGACAAGAAGAGAGTGAGTAAAAACTTAGTGTTAAAGGAAAACAACTGCCAGCCAAGAATTTTGTATCCAGTGAGACTCTCTCAAAAATGAGGGAGAGAGTATGACCTCTTCAGAAACAAAGACTGATGGAGGGAGTTTATCACCCCTAGACCTGCCCTTCAAGCAATGCTGAAGGGAGTTTTTAAGAATGAAACAAAAGAACACTAGATAGTGGTTCAAAGCAGCATGAAGAAATAAAGACTCATGGTAAAGATAACTATTTGGGTAATTATAAATGCCAGTATTATTGTACTGTATTGTTTGGTATGTAAGTCCACTTCTTACTTCCTACAGGTGCTTATATGCAAATGCATAAAAAGTAATGATAAATTTAGATTTTTGGACATACAATGTATAAAGATATAAATGGTAACAAGTAGAAAAAAATGGTAGGAGATAGAAGGGTAAAGGAAAAGTGGATGTGCATACTATTAAAATTAATGTGATATCAAACAAAATATAATTGTTATATATTTAGGATGTTACATTTTAACCCCATAGTAACCACAAGGGAAACAAATTAAATCATATAGAAATCATATAGAAATGAGAAGGCACTCAATATGGTACAACACAAGAAAGCAAATAAATATAAAAGTTGGCTTTAACAGAAGCAAGGACAAAAAAGGCATAAGACTTACAAAGTCCCAAAAGCAAAATGGCAGAAGAAAGACCTGCATTATTAGTACTGACTTTCAATGGAAATGGATTAAACTCTCCAGTCAAAAGGCAGTGACTGGCAGAATGGATTAAAAAAACATG
Organism: Chaetophractus vellerosus; assembly: GCA_004027955.1. Classification (NCBI taxonomy): domain Eukaryota; kingdom Metazoa; phylum Chordata; class Mammalia; order Cingulata; family Chlamyphoridae; genus Chaetophractus; species Chaetophractus vellerosus. The sequence goes on along the minus strand of PVKH010034657.1, from coordinate 6,131 downwards.
ACCCAACTAAATGCCATCTAGAAGAGAATTATCTTAAAGTAGAAGATATAAGTAGGTTGGTGGTGAAAGGATGGAAAATTGTACCATGCATGTAGTAACCAATAGAGAGCTGGGGTGGCTATATTAAATATTGGATAAAATTATACTTTAAGGCAAAAACAGTTTCAAGGGACAAAGATGGTCACTGCATATTGATAAAGGGAACAGTGCAACAAGAAGATGTCACAATTATAAATATATATGCACCTAACAGCAGAGCCCCCAAATATATGAAGGAAATACTGACATTATTTTTTTTAAGATTTATCTTTTATTTGTTATATATCCCCCCCTTTCTGCTTGTTCTTGCTGTGTTCATTTTTGCATTCTTCTGTGTCTACTTGTCTCCTCCCGCTGCGGTGACCCGCCAAGTCAGCTCACCGCGCGGCGGCCTGCCTGCTCGCAGCAGTTTGCCCTGTTCGTGGGGGCTTGCCCTGCCCATGGCGGCTTGCCCTGCCCACGGTGGCTTTGCCCTGCCCGCAGCGGCTTGCCTTCTCAAGGAGGTCTGCCTGCTTGAGAAGGCCCCAGGAACCGAACCCGGGGCCTCCCATGTGGTAAACTAGTGCCCTACCAATTGGGCTACAGCTGGCCCCTACTGACATATTTTAAGGGAGAAATTGATGATTGCATATTAATAGTGAAGACTTTAACACTGCACTCTCAATAATGGATAGAACATCTAGTAGGAAGATCAATAAGGAAGTACAGGGCTTGAGTGATACACTAAATCAACCAGACCTAACGGGCATATATAGAACACTGCATCCAACTAAAACAGAATGCACATTCTTCTTGAGTGTACATGGACCATTGCCTAGAATTGACCATAGATTATGTCACAAAACAAGTATTAATAAATTCAAAATGAATGCAAATGAAAAAAGCACAGCCAAATGTATAGGATGTAGCAACTGCAGGGTTGAGAGGGAAATTTATAGTTGTAAATGATTACATTAAAAAAGAAGAAAGACTGTGAATCAGAGACAACCTCAAAACTGGAAAAACTAGAAAAAATAAGAGCAAACTAAACCCAAGGCAAGCAGAAGGAAGGAAATGGCAAAATTAGAGCAGAGATAAATGAAAAAGAAAAAAAAGAGACAGTCAACAAAACCAAAAGATAAGATAAACAAATTTGAAAAACCTTTAGCTAGAATGACAAAGGAAAAGGAGAGAAGATGTAATTAATGAAAATAAACGAAAAGGAGGACACTACTGACGCCAATGAAACGTAAAGGGCTGCAAAATGGATACTATGAACAACTGAATGACAATAAATTACATAATCTAGGTGAATTGGACAAATTTTCAGAAATACACAAACTACCTACATTGGCTCAGGAAGAAATAGAAGATCTCAACAAACCAATTACTAGTAAAGAGATTGAATCAGTAATCAAAAACCTCCCAAGGAAGAAAAGTCCAAGACCAGATGGTTTCACTGGTAAATTTTACCAAATATTCCAAGAATTAACTTCAATTCTGCTCAAACTCTTCCAAATATTTGAAGAGGAGGGAACACTACCCAACTCATTCTATGAGGCCACCATCACCCTCATACCAAAGCCAGATAAAAATAACAGAAGAAAAGAAAACTATGGACCAATGTCTCTTATGCATACAGAAGCAAAAATCCCCAACAAAATGCTAGCAAACTGACTCCACCAGCATATTAAAAGAATTATACACAATGATCAAAAGGGACTTGTCACTGATATGCAAGGTTGGTCCAAAATAAGAAAATCATTTAATGTAATACACCACATTAAAAGATTAAAGGAAAAGACCACATGATCATCTCAATCGACATAGAAAAATCATGTGATAAAATACAGCACCTTTTCTTGATAAAATCACTTAGAACACTTGGAATAGAAGAAAACTTCCTCAGCATGGTAAATGGAATATATGAGAAGCCCACAGCTAACATCCTACTTAATGGTGAAAGACTGAGATCAGGAATAAGACAGGAATGCCCACTGTCACCATTATTATTCAACATTGTTCTGAAAGTTCCTGCCAGAGAAATGGGCAAGTAAAAGAAATGAGGCATCTAAATTGGAAAGGAGAAGTAACTTACCCTATCTGCAGATGATATGATCCTATATTCAGAAAATCATGAAAAATCCACAACATAGCTCCTAGAGCTAATAAATGAATTCAGCAAAGTGGTAGAGTACAAGAACACCACCAAAAAATCAGTAGTGTTTCTATACACCTAGTATGAAAAATCAGAACAAGAAAACAAGAAAAATATTCCATTTACAACAGCAACTGAAAGAATGAAATATCTAGGAATAAATCTAACCAAGCATGTAAAGGACTTGTGCACAGAAAACTGAAAAACATGGCTATAAGAAATCAAAGAAGACCTAAATAAGTAGAAGGATATTCTGTATTCATTGGAAGACCAAATATCATTAAGATGTCATTACTACCCAAAACAATTTAGAGATTGAATTAAATCCCAATCAAACTTGCAAAAACCTTCTTTGTAGAAATGGAAAAGCTAATCATTGAATTTATATGGAAGGGTAAGGGACCTTGAATAAATAAAACCATCATTAGAAAGAAGAATGTAGTTGGAGGATCATGCTTCCCAACCTTAAAACGTATTACAAAGCCACAGTAATCAAAACAGCAAGATACCGGCACAGGGACAAACACATAGGCCAATGGAATAGCATTGAGAGCTCAGAAATCAACCCTTATATTCACGGCCAACTGCTTTTTGACAAGGTGGCAAAGACTATTCAATTAGAAAAGAATAGTATCTTCAAGAAACGGTGCTGGGAAAGCTAGATCTCCGTTTGCAACAAAAGGAGGAGGATCCCTACCTCACAATTCATATAAAAATCATCTCAAAATGGATGACAGACCTAAATATAACAGAATTACCAAACTTCTAGAAGAAAATATAAGTAAGCATCTTCAGGCAATGGTTTCTTAGACTTTACACCCAAAGCACAAACAATAAAATAAAAAATATATAAATGGCACCTCATCAAAATGAAAACAAAACACTTTTTTCCTCAAAGGACTTTAACAGGAAAGTAAAAAGACAACCTGCACAATGGGAGAAAATATTTGGAAACCACCTATCCAATAAATAATTATTATCCAATATATATAAATAAATCCTTCAACTTACCAACAAAAAGACAAACATCTCAATTTAAAAATGGGCAAAAGACTTGAACATATATCTCTCCAAAGATATAGCCAAAAAACACATGAATAGATGCTCAAGTCATTAGCCCTCAGGGAAATGCAAATCAAAACCACAATGAGATGCCATTTAACACCCGTTAGAACAACTGCTATTAAAAATACGGAAAATAACAAGTGTTGGAGAGGATACAGAGAAACGGGGACAACCGTTCATTGCTGGTGACAATGTAAAATGTTGCAGCCCCTGTGGGAGACAGTTTAAAAAGCTAAGTATAAGACCTACCATATAACCTGGCAACAAATGGCTAAATAAAATAATGTGATATATACATATAAAGGAATATTATTCAGCCATAAAAAGGAATAAAATCCTGACATTCGACGACATGGATGAACCTTAAAGACATCATGTTGAGTGAAATAAACCAGACAGGAAAGGACAAATACTGCATGGTCTCACTGATTCTAGAGTCAGAATGTAGAACCGAGGGACAGGGTACGGATAAGGAGAGGAAGTTGAGGCCTGAAATGTACAGGAATGCTGTGCATTTGGAATGATGGAAATGTTTTGGTAATGGATGGTGGAGATGGTAGCACAATATTGTGAATGCACCTAACAGCACTGAAATATGTATCCAATGTGATTAAAAGAGAAAGTGCTAGATTGTATGCGTAGTAACAACAGCAAAAATCCATGGAACTGCACTACCCAAACCCTCAATTCAACAATGGACTTTAATTAATAGGACAATATAAGAATGTGCTGTTATCAATTGTAGCAAATATCTCACACCAATGCAGGGCGTTGGTGCTGGGGTGCTGTAGGGGCATCCTGTATTTTATGCATGACTGGTCTGTAAACCCCCAACTTCTCTAATAAAGGGAGGAAAAAAGAAGGGATTCTGTCAAAAGGGTAAATTGCCCGTTGTCTGAAGGATGGGCCCGTGGGGGTGACATGGCCGTGGTCTCTGAACCTGCCCCGGTCCACGCTCATCTGCTCCACTAGGGAACGGGAACTGCGGGCTGCAGGAGCCACTGTCACCGACACCTGCAGCCTTAGCCCCCACCCGCCTTCCCAGGCCCAAGCTCACCGCCACGGCTAGGGGAGGGGAAGAGAGGAAGAGGGCATTGTCCCCGTGTTGGGAGGTGTTCCCGCGGCTTTCTGTTAGTGATTTCCAGTTTAACTCCTTTATTGTCAGAGAAGATACTCTGTATGATGGCAGTTCTTTTCCGTTGGGCTGCCGTTGACACCCGGGGCATGGTCTTTCTAGGTGAATGTCCACTGTGGCCGAGAGCTGGTGCCTCCTGCTCCCGGTGAGTACAGGTGCTCTGAACGTCGGTGAGAGGCACTGGGTTCTCCTCTCTGTCCTCACTGACTTTCCGTCTGCTCCTTCTCCCATTTACTAAGGACAGCTGTTGAAGTCTCCAGCTGGCATCGTGCACCTTCCTATTCCTCCTCTCAGCTTTCTCAGCTCCTGCTTCGTTTATTCTGAAGCTCTTTTGTTAGCTGCATACACATTTGCCAGCATTATGCTTTCTTGGTGAATTGACCCTCCTTTATCCTTAGCAAATTTACTTGCTTGAAAGTCTATTTTGTCTGATATTAGTATAGCCAACCCAGCTTTGTTCATTAGTGCTCATATGGATAACATTTCCTTCCTTTTACTTTTAATCTGCATATACCATTAGATCTGAAGTGAATTTCCTGTAGGCAGCACCTGGGTAATTCTTGTTATTTTATCTATCCTGTCAACTCCTATCTTTCAATGGTGTGTGTAGACCATTTTCATTTACTGTAATAATTGATATATTTGGATTGAGTTCTATCATTTTATCATTTGTTTCTCTTCCCTCTATTTTCCACTCTCTATTTTCCCTTTCCTGCCTTCTTTGGGGTTATTTGAACATTTTTAGTATTATCTATTGTGGTTTTTACTATATCTCTATGTATAGGTTATTTTTTGAAACTGGTTGTTCCAGGGATTGCAATATACATACTTACCTTTTTTCAGTCTACTTAGAAACATTATTTTACCACTTCACGCAGATAAAGCAGATAGAGACCACATGGGTCTCTATCAACTCGCTGTATGTGATGGTGACCTTATATGTTATATCCACACATGGTGAAAATCCCATCAGACAAAGGGACATTTTTACTTTCAACCATCAAACATACCTGAAAGAACTCAAAATGAGAGAGAAATAGGTCTAGTATGTTTATCCACATGTTTACCACTTCTGTTATTCTTTCTTTACTCCTAAAGTTCCAAACTTCCTTCTGCTATCATTTCCCTGTTTCTGAAGATCTTCTTTTAGGAATTTTTTTCAGGTAGTTGGGCTGCCAGTGAGTTCTCTTAGTTTTCCTTTAGCCGAGAATGGCTTTATTCCATCTTTATTCCTAAAGGTATATTCACTGGACATATATTTCTGGGTTGACAATTCTTTTCTTTCAGCACTTTAAAAATGTGACACTTCCTTCTTGCCGCCATGGTTTCTAATGAGAAATCCACAGCCATTTGAACTGTTTCTCCCGAAAGGTAATGCATCATTTTTCTCTGACTGCTTTCAAATTTTTTTGTTTATCCAGTTTTCAGCAGTTTTATGATGATGTGTCTGGGTATGGAGTTCTTTGTTTTGTTTTGATTTTCTCTTTGGGGCTTGCTGAGCTTCTTAATTCCATTGGTTTATGTGTTTTGCCAAATTTGGGGAGTTTTAGCCATTATTGCTTCAAATATTGCTTCAGTGCCACATGATTTCTCCTCTCTTTGATTCTAATAACATAAATATTAGCACTTTTGTTGTGTCCCATAGGCCCCTGAGGTTCATTTCTTTTTTCTTTTTTAATATTTTTTGTTGTTGTTCATATTATATAATTTCTATTTATCTGTCTGATTTATTTGAGCTCACTGACTTTTTCTTCT
>PVKH010034656.1:0-11837 GCA_004027955.1 Chaetophractus vellerosus | reverse complement strand
AAAAAAAAAGCAAACAAATGAAAAAACCAACTAGGGGAGCCAATGTGGCTCAGAAGTTGAGTGCAAGTGTCACGGGCTCAATCCCCAACACCTCAAAAAAATAAAAATAAAAAAGTGGGAGGCAAAGGTATTTAATTATTGAAATATCATTTTTAAAAATATGACTTAAAAATGGTTAAAATCTGAAATTTCGTTCTATTTTACCACAATTAAACTTAAAAAATTTTAAGGATATCTGAAAAGGTAAGGCTTCACTTTCAGAAAGTTTGCAAAAAACTTTATGGCCCAAAGTAACAAAAACAAGCACCTTTAATAGAAGTGCTTTATCTGAAGTGCAAAAGTGCACACACAGGTGTATTCACTTGAAATTCATCATTAAAATGGGTGCATTTTATTTATGTAAATTTTATCTCTAAATGTGGTCAAAAAAGAAAAATATCTAATAACAGAAGATAAGCAGACACAGAAGAACACACAGAGAGCAAAATAAGGGGTGATGGGGGTAAATAAATAAATCTTCAAAAAAGTAAAAAAATAAAGAAAATTAAGTTATATGGCCAGCCAGTGGCTATACAGTTAATATAAATGATTATCAATGTAATTGCTGTTTCCTGCCCTCCTCATAGACTGCTAGGTACACTGAAGGCTAGTATAACTGCAATCTCTCAAGTGTTTTGAATTTCTAAAAAGGGAGAAATCTTTTTCTGGGAGATTTCCACTTTGCTGCTTTACCATTCTCAATAATTCCAAAGGGACAAAAAGATTAGTGGGTGCCTGGAGCTGGGGTGAGAACAGGAAGTACAAATAGGCAGGAGAAATCCTTCTGGGGTGTTGGAAATGTCCTAAAACTGGATTCTGGTCCTTACAGTTGCACAACTGTAAATTTACCAAGAATCAATACATTGTACATTCATGACCACTGTATTTTATGGCATGTCAATTTACCTTCAATTTTTTAAAAAAGCAATACCAAGTCAGGACAACTGGCAAAATCCAATTAATACCTGAAGATTTGATAATATTATTGTATCAATTTTAATTTCCTGATTTAGATAATTGTCCTGTTGTTAAATAAGAGAATGCCCTTGTAAATAAAGAGAATCTCCTTGGTAAAGGAGCTAATTCCTTGAACTGGATTAACTTTATCTGAGGACATGTACATGAAAGTAAGTATTCAAGGAACATGAGATATACAAGCAATTCTCAAATATTTAGAAAATAGTTAAGAAGGAAGACAGATGGACAAAAAGAATAAGACAAATGTGGCAAAAAGTTTAAAAACTGGTGGATATGGGTGGGGAGGTATGTTGGAGTTCTCTATATGGGGTTTGTATTAATTTTGCGACTGTACTGTAAATTTGAAATTATTTCAAAATAGTTTTTTAAAAAGACATACCAATAACCGTGTGTAGTAGGAACATTATTATGTCCTTCCTTTTATTTTCTGAAAGTTTCAAAAATGTTTTTAAAGGTAGAGAAAAAAGCTATTTAAGAAGCTATAGAGGGATCAGTCAAAATCCCCTTTTATGAATGGCAGTGACAGTGTTAAAAGTCTATCAAGAGATTTTGTTTGTTTACAAAATGTTAAGATTCAATGTTTATTTTTGCTTCCAAAGTTATAAAATAATCAATAACTATAGTCTAAATCATGTTTAAATGAGAAAAATATATAGCTAATTAGTGGACAAATATGAAACTTAACTTGAAAAACCTCAAAATTATATCTAAAGTAATTGCCCAATTTGAAATTTTTTATTTTATTAAAAAATATATTCAGATCGTGAAATTAAAAAGTATTAAACCACAAAATTTTAAAACTTAGTCAAACCATTATTAATATATGGTGCTTAAATCCAACAGTGAGAAAATAAAAACATTTAACATTTTCTTCCTAGGAGAAAATTCTCCTTTGGGGACCCTACCAACCCTACCCACCCACCCCACCCCCAACCCCCCAAAAACTTTGGTAAGAGGAAAAATCTGGTAACCCCAAGATAAATTATTTAATTAAAAACGTCAAAAAAAAAAAAAAAAAGCTAATTTTTATTTAGCTCCAGTGTTTACAAAAACCTTCAGCATACATTAGCACATTTATTCTCACAATAACCTTAAGTATATTATTCTCTTTTTGTGGATGAAGTAACTAAACTGTCCAAAGGAACACAACTAACTAGGGGGTGGGGAGGTCCCCATTATCCTGAAATTACAAATCCAATGGCTTTTTCACTATTACACAATGTCTCTTTACAGTAATAACATACAATTAAGAGAGTAAGGAACTTCTCATGAAGGATTAACTTCATAAAAGTCTATACAGAATATACTGGGACTGGAATTGTACAACTGATTGCCTTTCTAGACCTCTGAAAGTTTTGGGGAAATAATCTTTTAAAAATTAAAGATTACAAGACAATATAAAAATTGTTTATACAATACTGCCAACTAATAGACGTTACTTCACACTAAGTCCGTTTTAAGAGTATAAGTCCAAACTTATCCTTCTGATGTGCTCCATTCTGCCCAGTATCAAAATGGCATTTCCATTGCAATATAAATCCATTATTACTTACATAACTTCAAAAAAAAATCTTCATACCCCTAGATCTATTTCTAAAAAAGTAATTCTGAAGACCAAAAATGGGCGAGAAAGAAGTAACACATTTTAATGCAGGGTTGGTGCATCCACTAATGGGGGAGGACAGGAAGACAGCAATACACATTACAATCTTAGACAAGCAAGCAGGAAGGGGCTAAAGAAAGGGGGACCTTAGCTAAATTCAAGGTAGGTGGGGCCCAGTGCACTTGGTGGCGGGCTCTGGATGACCACAGAGTTAGGGAAAGAAATCCGTTGGTGGCCAGCACCTCGTTAAAAAGTGTGGGTGCAGGCTGGCTTCAGGACAGAGCCTAAGGCGAGTGTATCCTAGGCCGAGAAAATCTGTGGGATTCCATGGGTGAGAAAAGGGCCTTAGGAAAGGGATCCCTCAGGGAGCCCAGAACAGGCCGAGGCGATTCTCTCCGTGGAGGAACATGGCCAAGGGAGAGGGAAAGTGGGCGACAATGCAAGGGAGGAAATCTCTGACAGTAGATCCGGCCTCCTCGGGCTCCTGTGCCCCGGGCTGGGCCCACTGGTTTTCGAGGCCTAGAGCAATGAAGAAACCCAAGCCTCGAGCCCGTCCCCTCCCCCACCCCAACTCCCCCCTAACCCTACCCTAGCCCTTTCACAGCCACCCGGCTTTCCTTCCTCCCCCAACCGAGGTACCCGGTCTCCGGGTTTCCACACGCGTTTAGAGGCCTGAACTCACCCGCCGCTGAGGAAATGGTACTATCTTCGCGGCCTTCCGGGCTCCAGGTTACGAGTGGGCTCCACCGGTTCGAGGTTTCTGCGCGCCGCTCGCCCGTGAGACTGGTTCGGAGGCACCTACTCGCACAGGCCGCAAACACAGCCGCGCTGCGCGGGGAGCTTTCTAGAGGTCTTCCTCTTGCCCGGCATGCACTGCGGCCGGGGAAGAGGACCATAGAGAGGAATGCATATAGAGAGTGTTCACTGTTGGCTTTTAATGGCCACGCAGAACCGAATGACCATAGAGGAGAAAACGCCTATTGGGGACTAGAAAGGCTCGAGCGGTAAATTAAGACTCACCCTGCCATTTTTTATTGGAGATGATTGAATCTTGTGACTACGCGACGCCATCTTGAGGTCAAGGTTCTGCCTGGGCACCGCGCGAGAGCTCTAGAGGATTTCTCACTTTCCGTAGTTTGTGTTTCGGGTATTAGAATCTTACTCAGTGATGCGCTGAGGTTCCACCCAGCACTGCAGTAGAAATCCCAAGCGCTAATATGTTCCTAAAAAAGAATTACTTTTGATCTGAAGCAATAACTGAAAAAAGCCGTGGTCTAATTTTTTTTAAGTGCACAAAAAAGCTTATTCCCGCTCTGAGGGCATATTACCGGCCAGCAAGGTAGTTCAAAGATTTATGAAATACCTGGAAAGGCCTGTAAAAATATATAATACAGCTTCATTAATGTAAACATACTAAAAGAACCTCACTTATTAGTTAATGAAAATGAATAAAACTCATTATAAAGGTTTAGGTTATTTAGTTTATGGACTTTATAGTCAATATCTATTTACAGATCTCTGTTTAATCAACACCTTGCTTCTCAGAAGGCTTAAAATTAATTCAATATGAAGATACTGTCTCCCTCAGTGCGTGGTACTGAACTAAATGTTGGGGATATAAAGGCAAATGGGAGTGAGATTTTGTTCCTGTCTTAGAGGAACTGCAGACAACATGGAAGATGTAGATGACAGACCTTGGCTACTGCGTATAAAACTTAAGCATACCCACATTCCCTTTCTTTCTTTCCTGCTTTATATTTCTCTATAGCACTAATCACCATCTAATATCCTACATACTTAATTTTGTTTATGGTCTATATTCCACCCCTCTAGAACGTAAACTTAATGAGAACAGGGATTGTCTGTTTTGTTCACTGATATCACCAGTACCTAGAACAATGCGTGGTACATAGCAAATGCTTAATATTTGTTGAATGAAAGAAATGATTATCATATGTTGAGTACCATTAGTACACAAAATGCACTAATAGGAAAGGCTGCAACTCAGTACCTCCATCTAAGAAAAGAGAGGTGTAAAATTTATATCCATTTGTATTTCTGCTTGCTAGGTTTTCTTTCCGTTAAGTAGGGTTGACAATTCCTACTTTCCAGGGCTAGTGTAAGGATTAAATTAACTAATACATGTGAAACCACTTAGTTCACTAAGTGCTAGTTATATTTTTAAGAGTGTGTCTTTATTTACAACCACAAGCAAATCCTAGATATCCGCTCAGGTTATTCTGTATCCTAGTGTTAGAAACATTGTACATGAATTTATGTATTTCTTGTGTAATAAAATAAAACTTAGAAATTCTCTCAGGCAACAATTTGCTAACTTTCCTGTAGCAGACATTTGTTGTTTATGTTTATCCAGCATCCATTCCCTTACCTTTGGAAATAGCTCTCCAAGTTTCTTAAAAAGAAATCATCCTTCCAATAAACACTCCAGATCCATGTATTTGGATAGGAAGTCCCAACCCCAACCAGATTAATCCCTAGGACATAAGGATAGACTTATAGCACAATCAAACCCTGATGATTTAGCCTTTATGTTGTACCAGGCACTATTTTAGACACTTTGCAAATATTTGCTCCTTTAATCCTCACAACAACTGTATGAAGAAAACTGTTGTGATATAGATGAAGAAACTAAGGCTTATACAAATAGTAAGTGATGGAGCCAGTATTCAAACCCAGACAGTCTAGTTCATGGGTCTATACTCTCAATCTGAGTTGAGTTACACGCTAAATTGTGCTTCATGATCTTTCCTGAAACAATCATTTGCAAGATAGGTGCAATTGCCCTTAGACAATCAGGCCCACCCATTGAACTAAGGGAGAGGTGAGCATTCTCTGAAACGCAAGGTCTGTGATATGGAAAGTTATATATTTGAACAAAATCAGAGTTCTGTTAGAAAAGAGGAAGAGGGAAATGAATACTGAAAAGGCAACCGTTGTTCACAAAAAGTTGACTTAATCATTCTATTATTTATGGATAATTGCTTCCAATTTTGTATGAGTTTAAACAATCCAGCAAGGACCATCTTTGTACATGCCTTTTTCTAAACATGTACGTGTAATTATCTGGGACTTATACCTGGGAGTGGAGAGGCAAGGTGAAAGGAGATGCTAATTCTAAATTTGAATAGATGTCACAAAATATCTCTTCAAAAGGGCTATACCAATTACATGTCCGACAAATAGTTTAAACTTTAAAAATAAATTACCACACTAATGGGGGACAATCACATTTCATTTAGTTTAACACATTCATTTCCCTGATTATCCCTAGAGAAGCTAAACATCTTTTCCTGCAACTGGTATCTGAATCCAGTCCTACAACTTCAATGAAACTATTTACACCTTTTTTTCAAAGTCCAGTGGACATTTTTTAGCCTTTATCTTATTTTACACTTGTAGCATCTAACACTCTGACCACTACACTTAGGTAAATTCTATTTCCTTGGCTTCATATCCCCACATTCTTCCATCTACCACTCTGCCTGTTCCTTCTCAATCTCCTTAAGACCTTCATCTTCTGATGTTCATGTCTTAAAATTTTTGGTCTCCAAAGGGTCCTGTCCCAGGCTTCCTGTCTTCTTATTCTGATTCCTTAGCTGACTCGTCTACTCCCAGAATTTCAACAACCATCTATGTGTAAATCTATACCTGTAGCCTAGATCACTCAAGTTCTCTTCTTTCTCTTGTGTCTAGCTATCTACTGAGCATCTCCATCAGGGAACTTCAAACCCCTCATGGCTAAAAGTAATCATTTTTGTCTCCCCTGTTTTTTAAGTGGAGATAAAATTCACATAACATAAAATTCTCCATATTAAGCATTTAAAGTATACAAGACAGTGTGGATTTTAGTACATCCATAATGTGCAATTATCCCACAACTAATTATCCCAACTATCTAATTCCAGAACATTTTCATTACCCCAAAAATAAACCCTGTACCCATTAAGCAGTCACTCACTATATTCCTCCCTCTTCACAGCACCTGATAACTACTAACCTGCTTTCTGTGCCAATGGATTTATCTATTCTGAACATTTCATAAAAATGAAATCATACAATATTTGTCTTTTGCATCTAGCTTCTTTCACTTAGCACAATGTTATCAATGTCCATCCATGTTGTGGCATAAAACTGTGCTTTATTCCTTTTCGTGGCTGAATAATATTAAATTATATGTATATATCACATTTTGATTATCCTTTCATCAGTTGATGAAAATTTGGGTTGTTTCCACATTTTGGTTCTTGTAAATAATGCTGCTGTGAACATTTGTGTACAAATTTTTGTTTGAACATATGTTTTCAATTCTCTTGGCTATATCACTAGAAATAGAATTGCTGGGCCATATGGGAATTCAAGGAACCACCAAATTGTTTTTCACAGCAGCTGCACCATTTTACATTACCACAAGCAATGTATGAGAGTTCCAATTTGTCCACATTCTTAGCAATGCTTGTTAGTCTCTGTTTTTTATTATTGTTGCTGTTGTTGTCATTGTTATTCTAGTAGTAAAAGTTGTATCTCATTGTAGTTTTGATTTGCATTTCCCTAATAACTTAATGATGTTGAGCATTTTTTTCATGTGCTTATTGGCAATTTATATATCTTCTTTGGAGAAATGTTTATTCAAATACTTTGCCTTGTTTGTTGTTGTTGTTGTTTTTGTTTGGAGGTAGTGGGGTCAGGGATTGAACCCAGGGCCTCATATGTGGAAGCTGGTGCTCAACCACTGAGCTACACTGGCTTCTACTTTGCCCTGTTTTTAATTGGGTTATTTGTCTTTTTACTATTGAAGTTTAAGAGTATTTCAAATGTTCTGTATACTAGACCCTTACCAGATATATGATTTGAAAATATTTTTTCTGATTCTGTTGTCTTTTCACTTTATTGATGGTTCCCTTTGATGAACAAATTTCTTAATTTTGATGAAGTATAATGTATTAATTTTTTCTTTTATTGCTTGTGAGCTTGGTGTCATATATAAGAAACTATTGCTTAATCCCAGGTCACAGAGATAACTATGTTTTCTTGTAAGTTTTAAGTTTTTGCTCTTACATTTAGGTCTCTGATCCATTTTGAATTAAATTTTGGATATGGTAGAAGGTAGAGGTCCAATTTAATTCTTTTGCTTATGGATATCTAGTTGCTCCAGCACCATATGTTGAAAAGACTACTCTTTCTTGATTGAATAGCCTTGGCATACTTCTTGAAAATAAAACTGACCATAAATTTTATTCCATTGTTTATATATATCCTTATGCCAGTACTACATTGTTTTGATTATTGTAACTTTGGGGTGTCTTTTGAAACTGGTTAGTGAGAATTCTCTAACTTTGTTCCTCTTTTCAAGATTGTTTTTGTCTATTCAGGGCTCCTTGCTATTTCATTTGTATTTTAAAATTGGCTTGACCATTTCATGAAAAGGCAGTTGGGATTTTCATAGGGATTTTATTGAATCTCTAAATCATTCTGGGAAATATCACGATCTTAGCAATACTATATCTTTCAATTCATGAACAGAGATGTCCCTTCCATTTATTTCAGTCTCCTTTAATTTACCTCAACAATGTTTTGTAGTTTGCAGTGTGCAAAGTCTTGCACTTCCTTGGTTAAATTTTTCCTAAATACTGTATCATTTTTGATGATTTTGTAGATGGCATTGTTTTTCTTAATATTATTTTGGGTTTGTTCATTGCTAATATATAGAAATACAACTAATTTTTTTAATTGATCCTGTGTTCTGCAACCTTGCTGAAGGTATTTATTAGCTCTAATAGTTTCTGTGGATTTTTAGGATTCTCTCTATGTAAGATAATGTCATCTGCAAATAGAAATAGTAATACTTCTTCCTTTCCAACTTGGAAGCCTTTTATTTCTTTTCTTTGCCTAATTGCCCTAGCTAGAACTTTTAGTATAATGTTGAATAGGAATGGTGAGATTGGACATCCTTGTTTTGTTCCTGATCTTAGGGGGAAAACATTCTGTCGTTCATCATTAGGTATGATTTTTGCTGTGTGTTTTTCATATACGGTCTTTATCAGGTTGAAGAAGTTCCTTTCTATTTCAAGTTTCTTGAGTGTTTTTTATCATGAAGATGTGTTGGATTTTGTCAAATACTCTCTCTGCATTAAATGAAATGAGAGTTTTTCCCTTTGTTCTATCAATATGGTGTGTTTCATTGATTGATTTTCATATGTGGAACCATCTTTGCATTCCTAGGATAAATCCCATTTGAACAGGATGTATAATCTCTTCAATATGCTGCTGGATTCAGTTTGCTAGCATTTTTTAAAATAAAATTTTATTGAAGTACATCATCCATACATGAACATACATAAACAATAAAGGTATAGTAACATTTGTGAATTTACAAAACAAAGATGCATATCATCGTACAAGGCTCCCATATATCTCCCCACCACCAACACCTTGCATTGTTGTGAAACATTTGTTACAAACTATGAAAGAGAATTGTGAAAATATTACTATTAAATATAACCCATAACTTACATTCAGTGTATTTTTGCCCCAACCTACCCGGTTATTAACACCCTGTGTTAGTATTATATATTTGTTATAGTTCATAAAAGCATTTTGTTGAGGACTTTTTACCTCATAGTCATAGGTGCATTGGCCTATATATTTCTTTTCTTGTAGTGTCTTTGTCTAGCTTTGGGATCTGGATGATACTAGCCTAGTAAAATGTGTTAGGATGTATTTCCTTTTCTTCTGTATTTTTGGAAGATTTTGAAAAGCTTTGGTCTTAATTTTTCCTTAAATGTTTAGTAGAATTCACCAGTAGGACCATTTATTTGATCCTTAACTTTGGAAGATTTTTTTATTACTGACTATATCTTTACTTGTTATAGGTCTATTCAGATTTTCTATTTCTTCTTGAGTCAATTTTGGTATTTTGTATGTTTCTAGGAATTTTCATGTTTAACTTGTTGGCATACAATTATTGATAATATTCTCTAATAATCATTTTTATTTCTGTACTATCAGCAGTAATGTTGCCACTTTCATTCCTGATTTTAGTAGTTTGAGTCTTCTCTCTTTTTCTTTTTTTTTAATATATATAGGATTTTTTTTTACATTTTGTATTTTATTTATTTATATACCCCGCCCCTTGCTGCTTGTTCGTTGCTTTGCGTATTTTCTGTGTCTGCTTGTCTCCCCCTGCTGCGGCATCCCGCTGAGTCAGCTCACCGCGCGGTTGCTTGCCTTCTCCAGGAGGCCCCGGGAACCGAACCTGGGGCCTTGCATGTGATAAACCAGAGCCCTACCAATTGAGGCACACCTGGTTTCCTCTCTTTTTTTTCTTGGTTAGTCTAGCTAAAGGTTTGTCAACTTGGTGTTCTTTTCAAAGAACCAACTTTTGGCTTTGTGATATTCTCTATTTTTTTTTTTATTCTCTATTTTGTTAATCTCTGCTCTAATCTTTTGTTGTTGTTGTTTATATTATTTATTTATTATTATTATTATTTGTCTGCTCTAATTTTAATTATTCTCTTCCTTCTTTTTGCTTTGGATTTGGTTTGTTCTTCTTCAGAAGTTTGGGTTATTGATTTAAGATATTTCCTCTTTTTTAATGTAGTTTTTTACAGCTATAAAGTTCCCTCTGAGCACTGCTTTCACTGCATCCCCTTATTTTGTATGTTGTGTTTTCATTTAAATTCATCTCAAAGTATTATCTAATTTCCCTTGTGATTTCTTTTTGATACATAGGTTGTTTAAGATTAAATAAATAAATAAATCTTCAAAAAAAGTAAATAAATAAACTGAGTCTCATGTAGACAGCATATAATTGGATCATGTTTTTAAAATCCATCCTGTCAATCTCTGCATTTTAATGGGAGGATTTAACTGTTTATATTAATGTATTAACTGATAAGGGAGAAATTGCTTCTGCCATTCTGCTAATTTTTTCTATGTTTTATGACCCTTTGGTAAAATAGTGTAAAATAGTTATTTTCTAGTGTACCGTTTCGATTCCCATATCTTTTCTTTTAGTCTTTTAAAAAAAATTTCTTAATGGATTCCCTGGGGATTGCAATTAGCATCTTAATTTACAACAATATACCTTGAATTAATACCAATTAATTTCAATGGTTGTTACAGTTTGATGTAATTATGAATTCCAAAAATCCATATTGAATCATGCTTGTAAACGGATCTGTTTATCTGGGCATGATTGGGTTATGATTAGAGGGTTGAGCCCCACCCCTCAGTGGGTGTGGTCTCAAGTGTAAAAGGCAAGGCAGAAGATTTGAGAAGCAGATTTTTGAGAAGCAGTTCTGATGTTGGAGAGGAGCACCCCAGGAGAAGACAAGTGAGCCATTCGCCTGATAGTCTACAGGTGCAGCCCTGAGAAGAGAGGAATACAAAAAGCCTGAACCCTGGCAGATGTCGGCAGCTGTCTTGCTCCAACTCGTGGACTTTGGTGAGGGAAGAAACTTATGCTTTGCGGCCTGATAACTGTAAGCCTCTACCCCAAATAAATACCCTTTATAAAGACCAACCAATCATTGGTATATATTGCGAAGGCACCCCTTTGGCTGACTAATACAATGGTATACAAATAGTTGCTCCTATATTAGCTCCGTCCCCCATTTTGTGTTGTTATTTTCATAAACTATATCTTGCTACTTTGTGAGCCCAATGTAGATTTATGATTACTGTTCTAAACAATGTTCTTTGCATTATATAGGGAAAAAATTGGAGTTATAAGTCAAAAATACATTAATATTGACTATTTTATTTATTTATGTAGTTACCTTTATCAGTGTTTTTTATTTCTCTTTGTGGATTTGAGTTACTGTCTACTGTCCTTATATTTTTCAGCCTGAATATGCTAACTCCTGTTAGCATTTCTTGTAGGGAAGGTCTACCACTGACAAACTCCCTCAGTTTTTGTTTATCCTGGAATGTCTTAATTTCTCCTTCATTTTTGAGGAATAGCTATACCAGATATGGAATTTTTATTGACAGTTTTTTCCCTTCAGCAGTTTGAATATTTCTACCCATGCTTTATGATCCCCATGTTTTATGATGAGAAATCAGCTGTTAATTTTATTGAGGATCCTTAGTATTTAACAAGCCACTTTTCTCTGCTTATTTTAAGATTTTCTATCTTTGGATTTCAACAATTTGTTTACACTGAATCAGTGTGGCTCTCTTTGAGTTTATCCTATTT
>PVKH010034655.1:0-11801 GCA_004027955.1 Chaetophractus vellerosus | reverse complement strand
ATCATAAGAGGATATTATGAGAAACCGTATGCCAACAAACTAGACAACCTAGATGAAATGGACAAATTCCTAGAAATATACAAACATTGACTCTACAAGAAATACAGGAACTCAAGAAACCAATCATAAGGAAAGAGATTGAATCAGTCGTCAAAAACCTCCCAGCAAAGAACAGTCCAGGATCAGATGGCTTCACAGATGAATTCTACCAAGCATTTCAAAAAGAATTAACATCAATCCTGTTTAAACTCTTCCAAAAAATTGAAGATGAGGGAAAATTCCCCAACACGTCTTATGAAGTCAACATCACCCTAATACTAAAGCCAGATAAAGATTCTACAAGAAAAGAAAATTACAGACCAATCTCTCTAATGAACATAGATGAAAAATTCTCAACAAAATACTTGCAAATCAAATCCAACAGCATATCAAAAGACTTATACACCACGACCAAGTGGGGATTTATTCCTGGTATGTAAGGCTGGCTCAACATAAGAAAATCCATCAACATAATATACCATATTAATAAATTGAAGGGAAAAAAACACATGATCATCTCAATCAATGCAGAAAAGGCATTTGACAAAATCCAGCACCCTTTTTTGATAAAAACACTTCAAAAGATAGAAATAGAAGGGAAATTCCTCAATCTGATAAAAGGCATATATGAAAAACCCCATAGCCAACATCGTACTCAATGGGGAAATGTTGAAAGCTTTCCCTCTAATATCAGGAATAAGAAAAATGTGCCCACTGTCACCATTGTTATTCAATATTGTCCTAGAAGTTCTAGCTAGGGCAATTAGACAAGAAAAAAAAATTAAAGGCATCCAATTAGGAAAAGAAGAAGCAAAATTCTCACTGTTAGTGGATGACATGATCTTGTACTTAGAAAATTCTGAAGTAAGCATGACAAAGCTAATTGAGCTAATAAATGAGTTCTGCAAAGTGGCAAGATATAAGATAAACACTCAAAAAATCAGCAATGTTTTTGTGCATTAATACTGAACAATCTAAGGAGGAAGTCAGGGGAAGAATTCCATTTACAATAGCAACAAAGAGACTCAAATACCTGGGAATTAATTTTACCATAGAGTACAGAACCTCTATGCAGAAAAGTACAAAACAATGCTAAAAGAAAAAATTTAAAGACCTAAACAAATCCGTGTTCATGGATTGGAAGAATAAGTATCATGAAGAGGTCAATCTTACCCAAACTGATTTATAGAATCAATGCAATACTAATCAAAATCCCAACAGCTTACTTTACAGAATTAGAAAAAACAATTACCAAATTCATTTGGAAGGGAAAGTGCACTTGAATAGCCAAAAGCATTCTAAAAAAGAAGAGCAACATGGGAGGAATTTCACTGCCTGACCTTGAAACATTACAAAGCTACTGTGGTCAAAACAGCATGGTACTGGCATAAAGATAGACACATCTATCTGTGGAATAGAATTGAGAATCCAGAAATAAATCCTCACCTATACAGTGAACTGGGTTTTTTTTTTTCCCTGTGTTTTTTTTTAAAGATTTATTTATTTATTTATCCTTGCCCCCCTTGCTGCTTGTGCTCAATGTCTGCTTTCCGTGTTCCTTCACTATGTGTTTCCTCTGTGTCTGCTTGTCTCCCTTTGTTGTGTCATCTTGTTGCACCAGCTCTCCATGGGCACGGGCTGTCAGCTCTCTGCAGGCATGGGCACAGGCCGTCAGCTCTCTGTGGGCACAGGCCAGCTTGCCCTCACAAGAAAGCCCCAAGAACTGAACCCAGGGCCTCCCATATGGTAGACAGGAGCCCAACCACTTGAGCCACATCCGCTTCCCAGTCAACTGGTTTTTGACAAACCTACCAAGTCAATGTTAATGGGACAAAACAGTCTTCAACAAATGGTGCCAGGAGAACTGGATATCTATAGTCAAAAGAATGAAAGAGGACCCCTATCTCACTCCCTAGACAAGAATCAACTCAAAATGGATCAAAAACCTAAATATAAAAGCCAGGACCATAAAACTACTAGAAGAAAATGTAGGGAAGCATCTTAAAGACCTTGTGGTAGGTGGTGGTTTCTTGGACCTTACACCCAAAGAATGCACAGCAAAAGAAAAAATAGATAAACGGGACCTCCTCAAAATTAAACACTTTTGCACCTCCCAGGACTTTGTCAAAAGGGTGAGAAGGTAGCCGACTCAATGGGAGAGAATATTTGGAAATCATATGTCAGATAAGGTTTAATATCCAGGATATATAAAGAGATGTAACAACTCAACAATAAAAAGACAAACGACCCAATTAAAAAATGGGCAAAAGACTTGAATAGACATTTGTCAAAAGAAGAAATACAAACGGCAAAAAAAAAAAAACCACATGAAGAAATGCTCAACATCACTAATGATTAGGGAAATGCAAATCAAACCTACAATGAGATATAATTTCACCCCAATCAGAATGGTCACTATTAAAAAGACAAAGAACTACAAGTGTTGGAGAGGATGGGGAGAGATAGGAACACTTATTCACTGTTGGTGGGAACGCAGAATGGTACCAGCCACTGTGGAGGACTGTTTGGCAGTTCCTAAAGAAGTTGAATATATATTTGCCATGTGACCCTGCAATACCACTACTGGGTACATACCCAGAAGAACTGAGAGCAGTGACACAAACAGACATCTGCACACCGATATTCATAGAGGCATTATTCACGATTGCCAAAAGTTGGAAATAACCCAGGTGTCCATCAATGGGTGAATGAATAAACAAACTGTGGTATATCCACACGATGGAATATTATGCAGCTGTAAGAAGAAATGAAGTGTAAAGCAAATGACAACATGGATGACCCTGGAGGACATTATGTTGAGCGAAGCAAGCCAGACACAAAAGGACAAATACTGTATGAATGTGTTACTATGAACCAAATATATTGTGTAACATATTGTATGATTAAAAATATATATATAAATTTATTTATTTATTGTAATTTTATTTTATGCATTTAAAAACATTGTCCAGTATATTTAATTGAGAAATGGATGTTTTTATTCAACTGTGTTTTCTTTTTCTTTTTTAATTGTTTATATTTTCAATTATTAAATGTACAAAATAAAGCTACAAAAAAACAAAGTGGATTTGAACCACTTGCATAATCATCATATCAAATTAGCTTGCATGATATTGGGAAAGTTACTTAACTTCGTTAAGCCTCAATTTCCTGTAAAATAGGAATAATAATAACCCCATCTGAAGGGTATGGTAAGGATCGAATGAGACAATCCATAAAAAGCCTATAGCACACGACCTAACATATGTTCAATAAGTACTGGCTATTCTGATGAGACTAGCTAACATCTACAGAATAAGGTTTAAATTTCTTGTAATCTAGTCAGAGAGATAAAAGATATTCTCAATGAAAGATTTCATAATCTGTGCCCCAACCCTGTTTCCAGCTCATAATAAGATTGTGCCTCTTCCCCAGACCTCCAGGTCTCCAATCAGCCAATCTTTCTTCTCCCAGCCCATGATCAGCTAAGCCATGAATCAGGGCTCAAGAATCCATCCATATCCATAGCTTAGATCACTTCCCTTCCATACAAAAATGATGATCAAGTATACTGCTTGAAGCTCTGCCCACTGAGAGCATTTTGACTCATCATTGTCTTTCAGGGACAACCTGAGTGAGGTGATGGCAAAGAAGCAGTCAATTTTTGGCATGTACCCAAACATCAAGCTCACCTAATTGTGAAAAAAAACTGAGCTTTCTTCTCTGCCACTTGTTCCCCATGAGGCCATAGGAGTGAGCTGAAGAGAGGTACAGGGGTCATAGGAGTCTGGGCCTCTTCGGACCTGACCATTTCACAGTAGAGCATTTTTTTTTAAGATTTATTTTATTTATTTATTTATCTCCCCCTTGCTGCTTGTGCTCGCTGTGTCCATTTGCTTGTCTGCTTGTTTCCCTTTGTTGCGTCATCTTGCTGCGCCAGCTCAGGCTGTCAGCTCACCGTGCCGCATAGGCCAGCTTGCCTTCACCAGGAGGCCCAGGGAATTGAACCCGAGGCCTCCCATATGGTAAATGGAAGCCCAACCACTTCAGCCACATCTGCTTCCTGCACAGTAGACTATTGCTGTGCCTGTGTGACCTTATAACTTGGTGTATCTGATAATATCCATTGAATGATGGGCAGTTCCAACTGCATAGACAATTAATGTCCCATGCTCATGCACTCAGTTCCAACTAGGGCCCAATGGCACACAAAGAGCCGCTTTTCAAATGGTGAGTGGCCTTAATCAAGATAACTCTGTGTTGCAATTTTACCATGGGACCAGAGACTCCACAAGCAGCCTTCCCTACTATGCTACATCTAGCACAGGGTTTCTTAACCATTTTTGTTCCAGACCCCTTTGCCAGTGAGGTGAAAACCACAGACTCCTTCTCACAATGTAGCTCCAGATAAGTTTTATGACACTCAACATTAGCATGTCTTTAAATTAAATTTTAGGATTATTCAAAATTGGGTTTTACAGCTTTCCCATAATTCCAATATCTGATAACCTAACACGGTTCAATACCTGTTCAAATGGTCATTTTTGGCAAACATTTAGAAAT
The DNA here is from genome assembly GCA_004027955.1 of Chaetophractus vellerosus. Taxonomy (NCBI): domain Eukaryota; kingdom Metazoa; phylum Chordata; class Mammalia; order Cingulata; family Chlamyphoridae; genus Chaetophractus; species Chaetophractus vellerosus. The sequence goes on along the minus strand of PVKH010034655.1, from coordinate 7,199 downwards.
TCAAGTCTTCCCATGGCGTCATAAAACCATCTTTGCCATCCTTACCAACCTTTTTGCAGGCAGTTATCTACTGCACTCAGAACACACTACATCAAAATAAAAATCATACTAAGTCCACACTATACTGTGCATTATTTAATAAATATAGCACACCCGCACCAACAAGTCCCCACAAGAATAATGTTTTTTAATGCATAAACTAAAACTACAATAAATAAATACAATAAAACTAAATAAACTAATAAAATAAAATTACAAAGGAAATCAATTACATATATTGAAATACAGTTACTAAAATAAAGAAAACATATGAAATAATACTATACATATGTGCTTCTTTCTTAACACATTAAATAATAACCAATACATCAAAAATATGGGAAAGTTAAAGTTAAATTTTATTTTTTAAAGACATGTCAATGTATAGACTGTTGTTGTTTATCTTGAATCAGAATATCAAATTGTGGTGTAGTGTTTGACAAGGCAATACACATATCATGTTGTACATCTAATCAAGTTGACTTTTTTCAGTTCAAGCTCATGGACCCCCTGAAATCTTTCTACGGACCCCTTGTGGTCCATGGACCCCTGGTTAAGATCCCCTACCTTAGCATTATTGGATCTTTTGGGTCCATCCTGTCCCTCATTGACTAGGATTGCCCTTGGAGGTGTCAAAACTCTGTTACCATGCTGCTCTCAGGGGGCTGAGCAAGCTCCTGGAGAGCTGGTGAAAGCCCAGAGGCAGATAATCAGAGATAGACAGGCACTTGAAGTTGTATAGAGTGACTGAGAAGTTGTCAGTCTGTAAATGGAGTACCCAGCATGATTGGAAATGAACTCAGAAGTGGGCTGAGGGATTTGGGGTGGGGTATCAACTCATTCTGCTACACTTGCCTCTCCTAAATCTACAATCCCATCTGGCTATCTACTTAGTAACCTCAGAGTTGACCAAAACACTCCCTATCTTCTGGCCTAGGAAGATCCCACAAATGTGGTCAGGGTTCATAACAATCTCCCAGACCTCCTCACACTTATTCCAAGCACACTTTCATTCTGTCCTCATTCCACCTCTGGACTCTCAAAGTTTATGATTATTCCTGTTATTCTTGCTAGTAAACCTTGAATCTGACTTTGTTAGTCTCTCTGGCTTTTGATGACCTGTTCACCTTAGATAGGAGCCCTAACCTATGTTGGAACCTATGAAATATGACCTCCAACCATGCCCATACCTCCAGCCCCAAATCTCTATCTTCTCTCCTCTTTGCTGCCCTGAGCTGGACCATATGTAGAACTCCTAGATGCCCCTTTTTTCGTTTTCTTTATAGCCTGGACCAGGGCTGGGCCTGAGATGCCAGCTTTCCTCTTGCCAAGATCCCACTCCAGCCTTGCTCAATTCTGCAACTTTAGGAGCATCTTCCAAGCAGAAGGCAAATTTAATTCCTTCTTACGAGACAGCAGGAAAAAACGAATGAATGACCCAGTAGAAGAGAATGTTGATTCCTTTGCTCCTTCCACAAAATCTTCCTCTCACCACACGGTCTCCCTTAACCTTGTGGGTATTTCCAGTCTTTGTCTTTGATGTACATCAGACGCATGGGAGAATGGGAGGTCAGCCACAGCAAGAATGTAGAATTCCATGGCTAGAGACATTAAGAAAGGCATTATGAAGTATATATCAGTCAGGATCCCAGCAGGAGAAAGATGGCACACTCAAATTGGGTAATGTGAGGTGAGTTTGAGAAAGGATTACTTACAAAGGAGTGCACAGGGTACAGGGAATCCACAAAGAACAGTGCAGTACCACTGAGAGGAGGAAATGGTTTCTAGAAAGGGGTGGGGGTAGGAGGGTAGGCAGGGATTGCTGGGTAGAAAGGGTTGCCTTATAGAAGCTATAACCTACCCTTTTTCAGTGAGTCAAGGGATCGATCTCTGCAGAAAGAGGGAGGTATCTTGACCTCACTCTCCTCCCTCTGATCTCTCTGTGCTCCCCATTGGCCAAACTCAACTAGAAACCCAAAGGCTAGGGTTGGCATGTATGGATCAGTCTCTGGGGCCACAAAAGGCAAAAAAGGATAGAGAAAGGATCTGGAGGGCAAAATGAAGGATATCCAGCCCATAGTGGCAGTCGGTCTTGAGTTTAGCCTTGAAGGATGGAGTGGATTTGCCTTAGCAGAAATATGGGCAACATTCTAGATGAGGTGGGGAGTGGAGTATATAGAACGATCAAAGCCTCCAAAGTGCACCTAACGTTTCAGTGTTACCAAGAGAATGGAAGGGAAAAGGATGGACCCAGATTGAATGGGGTTAGTTTTTTGGATGACTTAAATATTAAGCTAAGAAATTTGGCTCTTATATCATGAGGTATTATTGAGGGGTTTGCAGCAGTGAAATCACAAAACTGAAAATAGGATTTTAGAAATTAATCTGGCTCCTGTGATTGGACTGGAGAAGGGAGACGCTGGTGGGTGGGAAATTAGGTAGAAGAAAGTTTTGTAAAGGGTAGGGTGGAAATGGGAAATGGAAAGGAAGGGAAATGGATGGAAAATCAATAGGTATTATACTAACTTGGAGACCAGGGGTTTTCTAACTGTGTTTCTCAGAGCCTAGGAATGGAAGAAGTCTGTCAGAGGCCATCTGAGGTATGGAGAAGAGAAGACAAGGGAATAGAAGGCAGTATTCTACCACCTACTCTCACCAAACCCAAATCAATGAGAACCACTCTATTATTTCTATTTCTTTTTAAGATTTATTTTTATTTATTTATATATCCCCCCTTGCTGCTTGTGCTCGCTATGTTCATTTGCTTTGCATTTTTCTGTGTCTGCTTGTCTCGCCCTCCTGCGTCATCCCGCTGAGGCAGCTCACTGCATGGCGGCTTGTCTTCACCAGGAGGCCCTGGGAACCGAACCTGGTGACTCCCATGTGGTAAACTGGAGCCCTATCAATTGAGCTACAGCTGGTTCCCTATTTCTATTTTTTGTAATGGAATTTCGACTACGATTTTATTTGATAAAAGGGGTCTCTTAGAAACTTAAAAACAAAAACAAAACAAAACAAAAAGGCTGCCATCTAGTTTTCATTTTATGGAATAAAGAAACCAAGATTTGCTCATGACCTGCAAATAACCAGAGTAAAGAGACAAGGGCTTACCAGCTCTTCTTGACTCTGTTGCTACCTTCCTTGGGGTATGGCAGACAACAGGAAAAGGAATTAAAGATTCTTCAAAGGGTCAAGGCTCAGAGACAGAAAAGATAATGGAAATTGTGAATGGTGGGATTTAATTTATGTTTTTATTTTTTAATTTTTAATTTTAAAACCCTGAATAGTTTATTTTATTTGAACAACATAGGCATTTATGCAGGATTTTACAGTAGATGCATTAGAACTCAGCCTTGCCCCTGACAAGCTGTGTGACTCAGGGAATTTTCTTTTCTTTTTTAAATTATTTTTAAAATTTATTATATATCCCCCCCTTTCTGCTTGTTCTTGCTGTGTTCATCTTTGCGTTCTTCTGTGTCTGTTCGTCTCCCCCTGCTGTGGCGACCCGCTGAGTCAGCTCACTGCGTGGTGGCCTGCCTGCTCGCGGGTGCTTTGCCCTGCTCGTGGGGGCTTGCCCTGCCCGTGGTGGCTTTGCCCTGCCCGCGGCGGCTTGCCTTCTCAAGGCAGTCTGCCCTCTCGAGGAGGCCCCAGGAACCGAACCTGGGGCTTCCCATGTGGTAAACCGGCGCCCTACCAACTGGGTTACAGCCAGCCCCACTTATGTTTTTATTTTAATTCAATTTCTGTTGCTGACCTAAGACTAAACTCAAGGCAGCCCTGAAGTCAAGGCTTATAGTATCTGTTGGAAGAGAGGAATTCCAGAAGAGAGGGGATAAATTGAAAACGGAATCTTCCTCCCCTAATCTACCCACCTACCACAAACATACTGTGGATTATTTTCAGTGAAACTACAAACTTGATCTTCCTGGATTTTTCTACCTAAAAATAGTTGGTCTCTTGGTAACACTGAAATGTATGGACTAACTGACTACATTTCTAACCAAGTACACCAAATGCAGCATTTTCCAGCAAACTAATAAACAAAGCTGCCTCCATGGAGATGGGGTTCCAGTACTCCTTCCACACTGATTCCTTCAATCACCTTAAAGAAAATCACTGAAGGCTGGACCTGTTTCCTTAGCTACAAGCTTCCTACCAGTTGAAATACTGATTTTCTAATCAAATGGGGGAAGGGTTGGGAAATGTGGGGAGACTATTCATGGGCATATTCTAAATCATCAGGAAGTGGGAACTGGGGGTTAGGGGCAGGAGGAAAGACTCCTTTTAAGTGTAGGACTTCAATTCATCTTGTAACCAAACTGCTTTTAATTTGAACTATTTTCAAACCCTGCCCTAAAATTTTAGGATTGAGATAAAAATAGTTTTTTTTTAGTATAAAGAAATATGTATATTACCAAATTGAATTTCTGAATGGGCATTTTAAAAGGAGTGTGCATATTTTATTCACTCAATAAATGTGTATTTAGAGTTTAATATAGTACCAGGCATTGTGCTAGGTACTGGGTTTACAAGGATGAATCAGACAAAACCCGTGCCTTTAAGGAACTCAAGATCTGTGAGGGAGAGAGGCAGATACATTAATTGTAATACAGTGTATCTGTGTGATAGTGCTAAATAAAATAGAGGTTGGAATATGGCAAATGAAACAGAATCAATTGTTTTTTTCAACAGGAGTTGGAAAAATGTCATGGAAGACAACGTTTGATTTGGATCTTGAAGGATGAGTAGGAGTTCCATAAGCAAAGAATGGAAGGGACATTTTAATTTAAAACAAGAACAACAAAACTCATTCTAGACTTTTAAAACTGCTGGGAGCAGACTTGAAGCAGCTTGGTTGGGGATTATTTGAAAGAGATCATAACAAGGTTGCCAAGTTGGGAGGATATTTTCAGTAGATATTCTTCAGACAGTATCATCAATTTTATAATTTTTAAAAAAACATTTAAAAATATCAGTAGATTTGTACACAAATTTAAAATATAATTGTGTACCTGACTTTGGGTAAACTAAGGAAATTTCACTTAGCAGGCAAAGGAACATCACATATGGTGACAGAATTATATTATTTAAAAACACTCATTAAAACTTTCCCTTAATATCTTTTCTCTGATTTATGTGGCATAAACAAACTACATAATGGTGTGAGGGACTATAAAAGTTTTATTGCTACTTGTTTGGTATTGCCTACATAACTCACTCTGAGTACCAGTGTGGGCATCTCAAACTAAGTGCCATAAAACATTTTTAGCATGCCACTCTATTTCCTACACTTTACATAGAAACAAAACTTCAGGGCTCACAAAAAAAATAAAACTTTTTTTTTGTTTTATTTAGATTATAGATTTCCAGTCTGTAGGAAGAAAATTTATGTAACCAAGAAGATTTAGGTTACTTCTCTGCAGGATCTCAGATTATCTGGCAAATTCCTTCCCCAGGGAAAACCACTTTTCAAAGATAGCCTCAGTAAATGCATACAGAATTAGCATAAAATTGGCAAGGTCACTTGTGTCTACACGTTTGAATTCATTTGTAAATAACGACTACTCACTTCCTTGCTACCCCACCCCCGACCAGGACCTAAGCATCACAGGTGCAGAAAGACTTCCAGAGAGGAATGAATAGGAACAAAGGAGGTAGGCGCCAGGAGGAAAACAGAATCCCCCAGCACAAAATTAAACCAATCTTGGAAGGAATAGAGATGTGATACTAAATAGGTATTATTGAAGTTTAAACTGCTTTTAAAATTGGTGATCAGAGATAGTGTATCAAGTTTATTAGGTCTTCTATTACGCCTGTCTGACTTGATTAAACTTTTATGTTAGGCTTATCTTGAGGAACAGATATCTGTGCTAAGCACATAATGTGTTAAACCAATATTGATTTTTAAGGTAGTCATTTAAGTAAATATAACCTCTACTGTTATTTTAAACTTTTAATTTATGGCTTAAGGGCTAAACTTAATGATTTCTATGATCCCCCAATTCCACTACTTATGAGTTATTAAAAGAAACACAATTCTGATGTGCAGTAGAACCCAAGTAATGATTGCATGATACCATTTCCCAAACACCTTGGAGGTCAGATAGGAAATATTCGGGTAGAGGATCCTCCTCAAGTTCCAATCCTCAAACAAACAAAAGAAAACCCCTAAAGGGTGCATAGTGAGTTTAATTTTATTGTAATTAAAGTCATCCAGATGGTAGTTGAATTAATCAATGAAGTAGCAGTATTTATCTCGGGATAGAAGATTCTGAAATAGAGTGAGAAAATCCCCAAGGTGGGGGTGGGGACAGTTAATAAGAGCCCCTGGGAAAGGCCCTTTCAACTTGGATTGGAAAATAATACGTTTGAATTTAAATCTCTTTGAATATAAATCTCCCCTAACAGCAGGAAAAGGGTCCTCTAGCCCAGTAATCTTTGGGCAGGAAGGGAGTAAACGGAACTGTAAAGCAGCTCATTCAGCTCTTTTTGGTTTGGGGGTAGGCACGGAGAAAGAAACCGTGTTGTGGGAACCGAGTATTTGAGACACTCAAAATAACCCATAGGGTAAAATAACGAAGAACTCCAGGCAAAGCGTTGACAAGTCTTCCCCTCTGCAGCACCCTACGCTGGCTTTCCGCTCAATTTCCTCTCCGCGCCAAGCGAGCCCCAGACGCGGCCCCTTCCCACCAGGGCACCGCGAGCGCGGACAGCTCCCCTCCGAGCCGCGGAGGGCGGGAAGTCCGCGGCCTGCGAGCTACGGCCTCCCCAGCCCGACGAATGCTGCTCTCAGTTCCAGGTGCCGGCTGGGCCCAGAGGACTCGTGTCTCCTCCGTCCCGGATGCCCCGCGGAAGGCGGCCCATGGCCGCGGAGGCCTCGTTGGCCTCCCGCCTAGCCCGAAAGCCGCGAGCGCGGGGCGCCGAGGGGAGGCGGGGCGAGGCCGCGGGGTGGAGGGGGGCGGGAGGTGCATCCTGGGAAATCCACCAACATGGGGCGAAGCGGCCGTCGCCGCCGTCGCCGCCGCCGCCGCGAGTCCCGGTCGCGAGCGCTGCCGCTTCTCTGACGCCCAGCTGGAGCCTCGCCGTCTCCCGCGGTTCGGGTTCCTCCCGCACAGACTTGCCAGCACACCCTCCGCCCGCCCGCCCGCTGGGGCCATGTG
>PVKH010034654.1:0-11835 GCA_004027955.1 Chaetophractus vellerosus | reverse complement strand
ATGTAACAAAAAATAATAAATAAAATAAAATGGGTTGTTTGTAAAAAAAAAATTGTAACAAATGTATCACACCAATGAAGGACTTTGTTAATGTGGGAAAGTGTGGGAGAGGAAGGGAGTGGGGCATATATTTTTCATGTAACATTTATATACTCTAAAGTTTCTTTAAAATAAATTTTTTAAAAATTATACAGAAAGCTAACAAGCTATAAAATACCATGGGTTTTATCCTCACACGTTGACAAACATATCTTCATAATGCTTCTAAAAATAAAGTTTGAGTGTATTCTTGAACCCCTAAGAGATCTATATCAGATTACGGCAGCACTGTGAGAGCCACCGCTAGCCCCAGTGCTGTCCCCCCATGTCCCCATCTCTGGCCCATGCTGCTTTTTAACACCTTCCTACCCCTGACTCTCACATACCATAAGACAGCTCACTCACACATGTGTGGACACCTCAGCCCACAAGTCCAGTTTACCCACCATCCACACAGAGCCACTATCCAGGGCTAGGAAGACAAACCCAGGGAAGGATCCCACAAAGGCTTTGAGTTCATGGCAGTTAAGGTGGTGCACAGTCTGGGGCATAGCAACTGATGCTACCTGTACAGGCACATCCCCTTGGGAATGTAGACCCCTCATCATGGGGGCTGGGTTGTGACCACTGAAGCCCCTACAAAATGTGGGGCTCAGGAAGGGGCCCCTGTTACTGAATCTAAGGTTGATACTGTTGGCAGCAGTTCCTACTGGAATCAGTAGATTCTATTTTTAAAAAATAGTTTCATTTTAACCAAACTACCAAAATTTTTTTAAAACATTTGAACAAATGGCATGCTTTATAATTGCTTTTATATTAAAAAGTAACATTGAGTGAAAAAAACACACATGGAAACATTCTGCAACATATTTGGACATTCTTCAGAAAATTACATTGGTCCACATGTCAACAACATCATGTCAAACAGATTGGATGTGCAAGAAGTGGCAAGAACATTAAAAGCCTGGATAAGACCAATGCACCCCAGAGGCTAGGAGATACAATGTATGATAATACTAGGACCCACCTCATCAGTGAAGTTTTAGGGCTCCAGTGGTCTGGAATATACCCAGAAATCCACTCCAAAGGAAAAGACAGATTCTTGCATAACTCACTTCTCACCAAGAAAAAGACAGCACAATGCTTGGGCCTATGCAAGTAGGCATGAAGGATTTATAGATATTATATCACCCACCCAAGGGCATCCACCATTAAAGAGGCATGAAACAACCCAGTGGACAGACTGACCTGGCCAGTTGGCATTACCTAGTCTACATCATTGGCAACTCTGGCGCTGGCACTATGGGCATTCAATGGAGCAGCTATGGTGGCAGAGATGGAGGCAGTGTATTGCAGTTCAAATTCTCCCTCTCCCCAACACTGCTTCTCCCACTTAATCATGAGGGTTCCTGAGAGCATTCTTCAATAAACTTCCTGCAACCAAATCTCCATCTCAGAGACTGTTCCTCAGATAACCTGAACCAACATGATGGCCTTGTATTCTCTCTTCCTTCTCTCCCCTTCCCCTTCCCTCCTTCCTTTCTATTCTGTCTTCACTCTTGTGTGTGGACAGCATCTCTGGACCATGAAGAGTAGAAGAAGCCTACTAGAATATGCCAAGTCTACATCCAGCAAGTTAATGATATCAACTGCTTGGTGATGCCACGCAATGGAGAAAATTTAGTTATTTTATAGCAAGGGTTGGCAAACTTTCACTGTAAAGGACCCAGTAGTTAATATTTTAGGCTTCGTGGGCCATATAGTCTCTGTCACAACTACTCAATGCTACTATTTTAGTGCAAAAGCAGTAATAGCCAATACATGAATAAATGAATTTGGTTGTGTTACAATAAAACTTTATAAAATCAGGTAGCAAGCCAGATTTGGCCCACGAGCTATAAATGCCTATTTTAAAGAATTAGAGAAAGATTGGGAGCATTATTACCTTGTGGGGACCAGCTGGAGGGTGGTGCGTCTAGTGTTAAGATACTACAAGTTATAGGAGCTATTGTAAGTAGCAGTAGACAGGGTCCCATGGTTCCCTCCTTTCTTTCTAGAGCCTGCAGCCATTAAACAGAGACTGTTTCCCCTTTGTTATACTTCCTGTTTTAACTGACCCTAACTGCTTACTTGGTCCTATACATCTGGCCAGACAACATCTCTTCTAGGTTGTAGGAGAATATCACAACCTTTCTAATATGGCCAAGGCTATGACTTGGAGCAGTACTAGTGCCACTAGTGAGCCAAGACACAGAAACTGCCACCTCAATGTTTTCACAATCTTGCATTTGCAAACTGAAGGACAACCAGAGTTAGGACATATCATGTAAGACAGTCTTATGAATTCCTAATTCATAAAGCTCCAAATCCATAAAATATAAACAGGAACACAGTAAAAACTTCTCTTTGTCATTCTTTCCCCCTTTCTGCCCAGTTCCTACCCCCACACCACAACAGGTAACCACCGTTCTAAGTTTGCTATGTATTCTTCCAGAACTTCTTTGTTTTGCTTAAGTTTTAATTAACTTGGCTATTGTACCTTGTAGTCACTATTTCCAAGTTAATGATATTTTCGCTTTTCTCACTGCTGAGGCTTCATTTCAAATTTGCAATTTGGAAGTGTTTCTTCACTTCTTTTACCAAGGGATTCTAATGTGAAATGGGAACTCAAAATGCATACATTGGAGATAAAAAACCTAAGCTTCATATTATTTGGTCATATCTACATGAAGAGTGCAAAATCATTTGATTTTCTATGATCGGGGGAAAAATTACTTAGCACAGGCGATGTAGAAAGGCTCACTGAGAAAACTCTACGTAATTGAATAATTACAGTACAGACAGCCATACAGCAGTGGTTTAGAGACAGGTTTATACACCAGGGAGAAACGGATCAAAGTGAACCTTGCAAAAGAAGCGAGGCAGTTAGTCAAGATGATTGTCATGACTGAGAGAGAACAGACGAGCTAGAGGGTTCCTGGAGCCCAAGTCTAGGCAGCAGGCAGGAAAGTCAGAGCATGCAGTATCTCTAATTAAAGGCACTTTGGAGTGGAGTAAAATTATACCAGTTACAGGTGTCTCATTGTGGGATCAGTCCAACCTCTACAGACTTGAGGGTGGCCTACTTGTCAGCATAGTTGTGTTTTTGGCTTCTACCACATTTTCTAAAGTTTGTTAATTTATTTACTGTATGGAAAATTCCAAATTAAGGAAATAGCAATTGATAGATCATAGTCATGTCTCTTGTGGGGTTTAAATTCATCTTCTCCAAATTTCTGTTTAAAATACCTGAAAACCATAATCTAGTTATGAGAAAATGGTAGAAGAATGGATTGAATAAACTAAAATGGCAATTTTCAAGAAAGTGTGTGAGAATGAAGCTCACTTTTTCTGGGACTTAATTCTAAGCTTTTAGCATCAATCAGGGTTTTTTTTTTTTTTGGTGAGGTGGTGATAGAGGCGATGAACCTGATCATGAAAACCCTGCACTAATTCAGATAGACATGGCCAAGACCAACAGAAAAATATGCATGCTGTATTTTTATCCAAAAAAAGAGTGCATTTTGATGATGAACTAAGTTAAGGCAGTCAGGTGGGCTTTTTTGTTACCTTATATTTTTGGTGTTTCTTTTCAAAGTACAAATAGGCTGGTTAGAGGGGTATCTAAAAATGTCTCCTCTTCTCATGAAGGAGTTTCCAGGAATGTGTTAGGGAGATAACCTTGTAGTCAATCAAAAAGAAAACATATCTATAATAATTTTATAGATGTTATAAATATATGAATATAGATTTGAATATGAGATTTTTAAACATCTCATTTCTCTTATGATCTATATACTTACCTATATTAAAAGTGTAAAAGAGTGAAAAATAATTCCAAGAAGGTCATAGTATACCATTTGAATTTACATTTCATTATTGTTTTCTAAATCAAGTTGATTTATTGTGCTATGCCTTGGAAATATCAGCTGATTGTCACTTGTAGAGAGTAAAGAATTTGAAAACTATCTTAAGAGAGGTTCAGTTGGTTCATATTTGACAACTCAGAAGAAAATTTATAGCATCTCAAAACATTTATTTTATTACAAAGATCTGATAGCTCAGGAATTTCGCACTAAGTTCTATTACCAAAAAGTTGATTTAGACTTCTGAACCTGATTAATAGACCTTTCTTTATCATCTGGAAGGCACTGTGTATTTGGAGATTAGATAATAAATCAAGTCTTCTTTAATTTCTGCTCTTGATGACACACAATTGGATTTAGAAGGAATCTCCACAGATTTTAATACATTGGGAGAAAAAGAATTCCTGACTCAACGTTTCCCTTATCTCATCATCTCATGTACCTCTACACTCTTTCTGAAGATAAACCATTCAGGGCCATATTGAATCATTATAAATGCCTCCCCAAGACGCAATTTTTATGAAGCATAGTCCTTTCTCAACAAGCACCGAGGAACTCTGAGCCCTCTTATTTCCACCCAGCTGTTTACTCACCTTCTCTCATACCCTAAGCAGCTTCTCTGTCCTTCTCGCCCTCTAACTCAGTTACTTTGGGTGCTGTAAGTTCTTAGCTATGCTTTTAAAAATGCATCCATACTAAGTTATTTCATATTGTGGAATAAGTTAATTAAATACACATTAATTTCCATTAAATATAATTAATATAAATGGCAATTCAAACAAGCACTAGGAAACATGGTTAGCATAATATATAAACTTTTTGCAAGAAACAGTTCTAGATATTGGCACAAACACGAATGAAAGTACCTAGCAAAATTATATATGCCATACTAAAACCATGTTCTTTCCTAATCAAGAAATAAGCAATATAATGCACTTTAAGAAGGTAATGGGTTATGTTAAGTCCAAAATATAAGGAAAATGAGATAACTTGCTGTACTATGATTCTCAATTCTCTTTTGAAGCAAGGAGTGTTAAAAAACAAAATTAGTAAATGACTATACACAGATATTTAAAGTCAAAATTTTTATTACCTCGGTAGTCACTTAAGTCTTAAAAATCTTCACTAATCACACAGATTTGTGAATAAGTTATCTATTGACTCTCCTCCCAGCTGGCTGTACTAAACTGGCATTGATTTGATATTTTGGAAATGCTTTTGGCAAAATTTATGGTTTGGACAGAGACTTTGGTAAATATCTCAGGGCTAGTAGAAAATGATATTTTGAGCAGTTCAATAACTCTATTCTATGGTTAAATTTTTCTACAAGGTAGTTATTATTTCATGATAAATATTGACTTATACATTTCAAAAGAATCCTAAATAACAGGAAATAGAATATTGTGTGAAATATAATTTATTATAAATATGCTTATATGTGAAAACTTCAAAATAAAATTAATCTTCTATAGCATATATTGTACAAACCATCCTTTTAATGCCACAAACATCCATATGATGAAATGCTATTCTCCAGACTTCTTGAGTTACTACCTCATCATCTCCACTTACCAACTGTGTGACCAGAGCCAAGTTACTCCCTGTGCCTAAGTTTCCCTAACTGTAAATTAAGGATCATAGTATATACTCCATGAGAATTTTATGAAGATTAATTATATATTATATATAGTAAATATAAAGTATTTAAAATGGTACTTGATTCATAGTATGATTTAAGTAAACGTTTTAAAATAGACCTTAAATTTCTTCCCAACTCCTGTTTCTTCTATGGCCCTCTTCATTTGCTATTTCAAAGATATTTCTCTGTCTTCCAAACCATCTAAACTTGAAACATTCAAATTATTCTTAAATTTAAAAAGCATTCTAACTTTCCTTTTTCTTTTGTAATCTAAATAAATTATTATATTTTGCAGTTACTCCATGCATACTAATCTACCTGGTGTATGTGGAGATATTCTTTTTGTTTTTTTGGATACCCTGTGACTATTTAGACCATACCAAGTGTTTAATGAGACAATACTATGCAATGTGCAAATATATAACTTTTAAAATCATTATTGAACACCAGAATGATAGCAAGAAAATCTGAAGAATCTGGAGTCTTAGAAGTGAAGTAAATAAAGTATATCAATAAGAATAGGTCAAGTCAGTTTCTGTGTTCAATGTTGTTCAAGTAATGGCCCAACAACTGACCATTGAATTTTGAAGTATGGAGAAAAACAGAGGCCTTGATAGAACCAATTTTGGTGGAAACGTGAGGAACATATATCCCAGTTGGCAGGACTTCAAAAGAAAATAGTAAGAAATTAAGTAAAGGTCGAGTATATAAATAACATTTTTGAGGAGTTTTAATGAAAAGAAAGCAAAGAAATATGACAGTAATTAGAGGGGTGTGGTGTCAAGGATTCTTTTAAAGATGGGAGATAGTACAACATGCTTGTAGGCTGTTAGGCATGATCTTATAGAGAAGGCAAAATTTGGTGCAAGAATAAAGAGGGTTAGTTACTGAATTAAAGACAATGTGGGACCCAAACGAAAAAGAGAGCACTTGAGTTTTTATAGACTCAAGCAGCACCAGTCATCCATTATAATGGTGGAAAGGAAGAATGCATTTGTAAAACCACAAGTCAACTGGGAGATGCAAGGATCAAGGCATGTAAAAATGCTCTTTTAAAATTGCTTCTATTTTATCCAGAAATAAGGACAAAGGTATCACTTGAAAATATGGGTGGTAAACAAGTATCGGAAGTCTGAGAAAAGAGGAAAAGCTGTGAAATAATTCTTCAGGAAAGTAGGAGCATTATTTAACTCAGGAAAAATAGTAAAACTGAAAAATAGCAGCACTGAGGGCACATAGAGTTATAAGTCAAGAATTTAGAATGAGACTATTGAGTATGATATTGGGATTATTAAAAAATTTTTGAAATTGTTCTGCATGATATTGCAATGATGGGTACAGGCCAGTATACATTTTGTCAAATCTTACAAAATTGTAGGGTGCAAAGTGTAAACCATGATATAAACTATGGACCTTGGTTAGTAGCAATGCTTTAACATTTGTTCATCAATTTTAACAAATGTACCACACTAATGTAAGATGTTATTAAGAGGGGAAAATGTGAAAGGAGGATATGGTAGGGTATATGGGAATCCCCTATATTTTTGATGCAACTTTTCTGTAATCTAAAACTTCTTAGAAAATAAAGTTAATTAAATGAAAAAAAATTTGTAAACCATAATGTAAACCATTGACTATGATTAGTAGCAAAGTCTTTGATATGTGTTCATCTATTGTAACAATTGTACCATACTCATGTAGGATGTTCTTGGTAGAGAAGGGTGTGAGGGGTGGCATATGGGAATCCCCTATGTTTTCTATGTGACTTTTCTGTAACCTAAAGCATCTTGGAAAATAAAGTGAAAAAAAATTAAGACACTGGGGGAACATACAGAAAAAACTGTCAATACATATAAAATAAAACAAATCTTACAGTGATAAAGGCACAATGCAAAAAAAGTTATCTTTTTGTTTGTTTTCTTTTTATTCTATTATTAATTCTTGGTTTTGTTTTTAAGGAGGTTTTGAATTACAGAAGGGTTGCAACGTCACAGGGGAGGGTTACTCATACTGAGTGTCAGTGGTGGGGGGATATGTGTAGGGAGGGGTGCCCTGGGACATGCTTCTGTGGAATATGAATGTGTTCATGCGGTCACAGGGTGCTATCTCGGTGGGTGGAGACCCACACAATAACCAAAGGAAAATTGAATTCCCATCCTGGGGAGTCCTGCTACATTCTCTAAAAGAGTGGCAAGAATCTCTAGAGTACATGGGCGGTGCCTAACGAAAGAGGACAGACCAATAGGCCAGGTCCTTGATATTGACGTGTATACTTTCGAACCTTATTCTTGTGAAATTGAAACAGCCTAGGATTATATATTGCCTAAGAGTTATCTCGTGAAACCCTTCTTGTTGCTCAAATGTGGCTTCTCTAAATCAAAGTCAGCATATAAACTCACTTACTTCACCTCTTTCCCCCACCTCCCCCCAGCAGGGGACTTGACTCGGGGGATGAGACTACCTGGCACCAAGGGATTATTACCAAGCACCAAACAGTGATACATTTGGGAAAAGACCTAGACGAAATGAGGAAAATATTAAATAAAAATGAGTTTTCATAGCTAAGAGTCTTCAAAGTGAGTTGGGAGGTCATTTCAGACGTTACATGTGTGCACATCTCAGCAGGATCTCACTGGCTGCCACCGTAAACAGTGCCTCAAGCAGGGGTGCTCCTGAGGGCTCTAGAGTTTCTAGAGGCATATGAATCAGCATCCCATCAGTGGGCCTTACCTTGGAATACATGAACCTAGATCCAAAATGTATCAGTGTTAGACTCATTTATAATTTTCCCACACATGGCTCCTTGCCCCTTTTATTTGAAATTATAATTACCACTATACCCATTAAATATGTCCCAAAGACTTAAATCTTCTGGATGTTCATGGGCCATTTGAGCCCTGAATCTCAGCACAGTTGCAGCCAACTCCTACTCTCCAGTTTATCAGACTCTCCCAAGACAACTAACAAATGGCTGATGATGGACAATGCGCATTCCAGTAAACAGAGTATCTGCAACTGCAAGCAAGAGAGTTCCATCCATCTGCCCCATAGGATCTAAGCTCCATCTCAATCAGAAGCAGGGGAGGCATCACCATCCCAAATTCTTCAGCTGAGAAATGAGCACATGTAAGGGGGGAATGCAACTATAGACCAAAGTAGATTTATTATTATTCTAATAATGGAAGAACTTCTAACATTGATATATAGACAGTGGTCACCAGAGGTTCTAAGGGGAGGGAGAGATAAGAATAGGTGTAAGATGGGGCATTTTGGGGACATTGGAATTGTTCTGCATGATATTGCAATGATGGACACAAGCCATTATACATTTTTTCAAAACCTATAAAACTGCTGTGCAAAGGATAAACCATAATGTAAACTATAGATCATGCTTAGCAGCAATGCTTCAACAAGTGTTCATCAAGTGTAACAAATGTACCACACTAATGAAAGATGTTGTTAATGGGGGAAAGTGTGGGAGGGAGGTGGGGTGAAGTATATGGGAATCCCTTCTATTTTCGATGTAACATTTATGTAATCTGAAATTTCTTTTTAAAATTTTTAAAACTTGTGCACCAAAAAAATTTTTTTTTTCTTCTTGACATGTTATCTGACTGGCATTGTCCGGATGGAGTAAAAGTATAATCATAATTATGCACAGTTGGAGTGTCATCTGGTAGGTGTGTCAGTGGTGGAGGAAGTCTCTCTATGCTCATTTTAGCTTGGATAAAATGCTAGTAACAATATTTTGGAGATTTTTTTATAAGACACTAAAATCCAGATCTAATTTTATAGAATAGAGATACTGTACAACATCCTTTTCAAAAAGTTATTATAATATCAAGTTCTGCATAATAATCTTATACTCAGATACTCTAAAATTGTCCATATTAACAGATTTACTTACGTGGAAGAATATATAGCTTAAAGGAGATTACTTGTAATTATGGCAGTCAGAACTCAAGACACCTCTCAGGTTGGTGAGTTACCTGTTTATCCACATTAAGTGATAAATGCCTGTGATGGTTAAGCTAATGTGTCAACTGGGCCAAGCAAGTACTGGGCTAATTGTAATGCAAGAGCATTTATGGACTTTAGTCATCAGTGAGTTTACTGCATAGATAGCTGATTACATCTACGATCAACCAGGGAGAGTGCCATCAGCAATGAGTGACGTTTTATCCAATCAGATGTATACCTTAAAAGGGGAAGTGATTTCAGCATTCAGAGAGAATTTCCCAGCTCATCTTTGGACAGCCAACATCTCCCAGGAATTCATAAAGGACATTCATCATACTTTCATTGAGCCCCTGATTCACAACCTGCCTGTGGAAACTGGACTTGTGCATCCCCATCGTCATGTGAGAGAATTGTATAAAATCATGCTATTTACAAATATCTCCTGTTGATTCTTATTCCCTAAAGAACCCTGTATAATACAATGCCCCTTAGAGTTCAGTGACCTCACAGAGAAACCCTCTTTCCTTTTCATATACTGTAGATCAGGATTTGTCACTTCTATTTCTTCTTGACACCTACTGCTAACAACCCTCCTAAAGCAGTTTGCCTTCCTCTTTCTTTCAATTCAAGTCACATTTATCTCAGAGTGATTTGAGCTTGCCATATTTCCCCAATTGATATTCTGGAGTGGATTCCTATTGACAAAAGGAAAGAGAGGGTTTGTATAAATCTGCATCTCTTCCCACTCCCGTCTACTCATCTCCTTCCTATCTCCCTCATCTCTCCCAAGAAGAGAATCCATGAACCCATTCTATATTCTAAAGACAAAATGCCCAGCTGTTTCTTTAAATCACAATGTGCTATTGAAATACAAGTGAGTCTTACCACAGGTGTTTAGGCCTATAAAGATTATCAACTTAATGCATCTTTGCCTTTTTGTTTAATATCTAAGGGTAGAAGATGGAATGCATTAGGAAGAGAAAGGATGACCATCAAATGGCAGGGGTAGAGAAAAGAAACTTTAATCCACTTTTTATCTACTTTTAACTGCAAAATAATTAATATTTCAAAACTTATCTATGCTTATGTGCTTCCTTTAGAACCAGAGAAAGGCACATAGAGACTTTATTTTGTCCCTTTATGGGCAAAGAAATCAATGAAACTTATGAAAGTGGGTCATAACTAGAATGAACATATAATTTCTAATACTAAACAGGGTATTTTTGAAGAGGGGGTTATTTATAATTACATCAGAAAAAAAGGTATAGAGCAGTAATGTTCTAGAATAAACTGAGACATATGGTCAACCTAGTTATAACTAGCATGTGTCCCTGGAAACTTACATTGATAGATGGAAGGGATTTAAGGAGAATAAGTCTACAATTCTATTGCACTAGACAAGGAAGATTTGTTACTTCATTTAGACTGCAGTGACAAAAACCCCGTTTTTGCCAGACTGTTCATTCACCCATTTAATTCATTCATTAAATAATTCATCAATTCCCCAAAGAATATTTATTGATCATATACATATACACACATATGACACTTTGTTAGACCCTTAAAATACAAAAATGAAAACATAATTTCTGCCTTTCAGGAGTTATTCTACATGATAAATAAGTCTAGAACAGTGTCGTCCAATAGAAATAGATGCAAAACACATATGTAATTTTATATTTTCCAGCAGCCAGGAAAAAATTAATTTTAATAATACTTTTCTCTAACCCAATATATCCAAAGTATTATCATTTCAACAAATAGTATAAAATTACTGAGATATTTTATATCTTCTTTTTCATACTAAGTCTTCAATGTCTGATTTGTATTTTACACTCACAGCATATCTCAGTGCTAAATTTTCATTAGAGCTACTTGATCTGTGTTCAGATTCCCTAAAATTCAGAGTTGAAAAGTAGGTTCAGATACCCAACATATTCCAAACATACCTAAAACTAGCATAATAGTTTTAATAGTTTTTCTAATAGTTTTAATTGTTACAATAGTTTCAATCATTTTTCCAGTAATTGAATTGAATACAAAATAATTTTTCTTTAACAATTTCCTCCACATTGACAAAACTGATGTTTTTTGATCAGAAGAATTGATTTGACTGAACCCAAAGCATATCAGTTTCAAAACAAAGTCTGGGGGGCCGGCTGTAGACCAGTGGACAGGGCGCCAGTACACCACATGGGAGGCCCCGGGTTAGTTTCCTGGGGGCCTCTCCGAGCGGGGCAGACTGCCTTGAGGGGGCAAGCCGCCGTGGGCAGGGCAAAAAAACCCACCACG
>PVKH010034653.1:0-11829 GCA_004027955.1 Chaetophractus vellerosus | reverse complement strand
CAGCTGAGCCCAGAAAGAAATAAGCCACAGGGAAAGACCCAAGCCTTAGGCTAACCTGCAGCCTACGAAAAGAAGGATTTGAGACCGTGGAGCCTTAAGGAAGAGGAAGGCTGAACCCTCGCAGAGACCAGCAGCCATTTTGCTCCAACATGTGGCAACAGACTTTGGTGAGGGAAGTAACTTAGGCTTTATGGCCTTTTAAAACCCAACAGATTTCTGGTACTTTGCATCAGCACCCATTTAGCTGACTAATACACCTACTGTCTCCTTTTCTTTCCAAGGTTCCTCATACTTTATTGATTAAATTTGTTGATTTTTTTTCTGATTCATAATGTTTATGAAAGCCCTTCTTTATCAAAACAAAAAGATAAGGAGCACTAACTAATCGCTATGCTTTTCCCAGTTCAGAAACCACATTAGAGCACAAGCAAGATACCAAACTGACCTAAACTATATTTTCCTATAAGTCTTGAAATGCTGATGAGTCTGAGAGTGAGGCTGGATTAGCTTTTCTTAGATAAGACCATTTCGCCTAAACAAGGATTGTATCTGAAGTAGAAAAGTCAACCCATATGTCAAATCACCTCAAGCAATTTGTAAGTTGCTATAATTAGGATCAGGGATCACTCTGAAAATGATGCTATTTTGGTATCTATTTCTCAAACATATTTAAATCATATATCTGATTTACCTTGTCCAGATAACACAAAAATCGATAATTTTGTTTTTGTTTGTTTTTTTTTTTTTGGATAATTGCTTTCTGTACAATTTACCAATGGAAATTTCAGATATCAATTTAATAGAGTAGATTTCCTACTGGGATGTATTACCTTAAGCAGAGAAATATTTCTGAGTCTCTACTGTTTTTTTTAATTATTTGAAATTTATTCATTTATATAAATGATACAGTTTCTATGCATGATTTGTCTATAAAAAGAAATATTTTGTAGAGATAGTTTAAGAAAATATACTCAGTTAAAAACATTGTAGCCAACATGAATAAAATAAAAACTTTAATTTCTTCTCTTAATTAATTTTCTTTCATCATTTTTACATTTCTATTATAATTAATAACGTGTATAAAATTGGCAAGTTATTATATAATAATTATATATTGGATAGTTCAATATAGTTTAAAAGATATGTTTTCACCATTAATGTTGATATTCTATAAACTAGCGATATCATTATTATGATAAATTAGGTGGCTTTTTTCCTTAAAACGCTGCCAGCCCTAGAATACAAGATCCATCCTCTTGTATTGATATAATTTGATTTAATAAATTGTCTGTGTCACTCACTGTGTCTTGGCTTTATGATTCACAAAATAGAGAAAACACTAGGTGATTCCCAAAATGGTTAAAAAAAAAAAATGGTACTCAATTCAAGGTTGCTCCAAAGAGAAAATGTGTCAACACAAGCGACGATCTCAGAACACTTATCACTCAACACTTGCCTAGGAAACCACCACCACCACCATCATCATCACCATCATCATCATCATCATGTTTCTAATCAGTTCATTTTTTTCTCACTCCAAGTACCTAGCATCCAAAACAGAGCTCAGTTAATTTTTTCTTTTGTAAAATGAATTTATAAATAAAGGACCCAAATAAGTTATGAAACATGTCTTTATTTTTCTTTTATGGCTTTTTGAAAGCTTGGGATTTTAAGGTATAGTTTCCCAATCACAGCAGCTCCTGTCCAGGAGGTGTCAAAACTGGCTGTGATATTTCTTCATAACAGGTTCTAATCAACTGAAGCTGATAAGGTCATGCACTTTCAGGAACCCAGGATGCCAGACTCTTACTGAAGACTCTTACCTTTACAATGAACAATAGGACTTGTTTTAATGAACTGTGCACAGATAGGACTAATTCTGTGTTCTCCCAGGACTATTTTTCTGTGCTCAACTTGCATGGCCATCATAAAATTCTTCTTTCTAGAACCTAAAATTTCCTAAATTTTCCCCTCAGTTATGTAACCAATGAATTATTTCTTCTACGATTTTTTTAAAGCTTTGATGTTTCTATTCTGTTCTCAAAAAACAATTTGTTTGAGGTACCAGGCCCAGGGATGGAACCTGGGACCTCTTATGAGGGATGAGGGGGTGCTCAGTCACTTGAGCTATATCTGCTCCCCTCAAAAGACAAATTTTAAGAGTTATTTTCAAATGTCACCTTTTTCCTCCAGATGGGGTGCTTTTTAATGGAGTGACACATTAGGGAGTGGAATTTATGGTACTAGAGTGAAAAAGAGTGAGAGGGCCTACAACTAGGGGAAAGAGTTTTAAGCAGGCAAAATGTGACAGCCTGTGCTTAGTGGTTCTCTATTTTCATAAGACAATATGAAGTACAGGGTACACTGTATTCATTTGAACCTAAATCAAGAGCAGGATACAGGAGTTATCATGTGAGAAATAAATTTCTGAAAAGATTTGATGGATAGAGAGGAGTGTTTTGCTTTTTTTTAATAACTGGTCTAATGTTAAAATTATTAATATTTAAACAAAATCTGTTAAGATCCAGACATATTCACACAAACTAACATAAAAAAGTATGAGAACAACAAATTAAATTTTCCAAAACACTTAATCTTGGATTGAAAATTTAATCAGTTAAATGTTTTCAAAAGTCCACCTCTTCATATGTCACAGATTGTCTTAAATCCTTCTACACTTAGAAACAAACCACAATGATTAACCTCCTCCCACACCAAAGAATAATGGCAGTCTCTTATATACTCCCATACTCAATAAGTTGCTAAATGTTATTGCCATGGTTTTCTTTTTTTAATTCTTAGCTTCCTTTTTCATTTTGAACCCCAATGCCCCCGTCCCCTCAATTTTGTGAACTTCAGCATCTTTCCAGTTTATTTTGTCATATCACAAGTTTTAATAATTTTAGAGTCTCTCTGAACTGAGTGAAATGATGTTGTTTTCCTAGATAAATTTACAGATACACTGTTGAGGTGTAGGAAAAATCTAAAGTTTATGTTTTTAGGCAACTCAGCAGTCAACTGTTGTACCTAAGTCTCAAGATCCAGTTAGAAGAATTATCCTTCTTAAAGAGATGCAAATTATCTAAGTGTCTGAATGCATAATGGCCCTGGTAAATCGTATTTTCCTTCCTCCTAATGAGTGTTCTCTCTGCCTTTTCATATGTTTTATTCTGTTTAACACACATCAGTAGAATTAATACCATCCTATAGCAAGCAGATGGAGGACGAATCTTGAAATAACGCCCTTACAGCACTGGAAGAATGGCATTGAAAGCCCCATCACCACTTCCCCGGTAGGTTGTCTCTGAGTGGTGATACATTTTATTTAGCAGGGGACAGAAGTGTAAAGACCAAGGTGGTCATATGGCTCTCTTTCCACTAGCCCCTGAGAGGGTTAGGGTTAAGGTTGGGATTGCACAGCCTGCTACCACTCAAATTCCCTTCACTCCAGTGGGTTAGCCTAATTGAAGTGGGGATTCTTATGCAGGGCTACCATGCTTTGAGTGTCCCAACAGAAAGGATCAATACGAGCAGAAATTATCCAAAGTAACACAATTCCAAACTAGTACCTGATTTTAAAAAAGCAATGTGTGAATGAGCAGATAAGTAAATACATAAATGAATAAAATGCATGAATACATGTACAAAATGCCCTATATTCCAAAGAGTGCTGCTGCCTGAATAGCCCCTCCCAGACAGCCATGAAATAAGTATGCTTAAGATAGAGATCGCCTTACCCTGATGTAGCTTGGTATTGTGGTTCAGAGTCTTCTTCCCTCAATCTCTGAGACAGAGAATGGCCCTAACTGTAGCAATTGGCCATACACATTTCACTGCAGATATTATCTAAGTGCAATGAGTATAAAAAACAAAGAGGGACATTTCCTTGGCAACTATCATACATGTGCATTACTTCTCTGGTAAGATGTGGCTAATGGAAGATAAGGAATTAGAAAACCCAAGTAACCCTGACAGCTGTCAGCTTGTGACTAGTTGGCACTCACAGCTGGGCCAAGGTGTTTCATGCACAGCAAATAATTTCACAGAATACCAACATCAGATGAAATGATACTGTGACCGCAAGTGAGCGAGATACAAACAAGTCCGTTACAGCATGGCACAAATGTACACATAGTCAAAAGCAAGATAAAAACCAAGAATACTGTGCAAACTAATAAAATGTCTAATCCATGCCCTCCCGACTAACATGAGGGGTTGCTGCTTCTTTGCCATTACAGCTTTAATCCACTCCAATTCTTCTGCTTCCTAAAATAAACATTGTTAAGCTACCCAGTTACAGGGCACGCTTCTGCTTACTGAGAAAACAATACTGAGCAAACCACTGCCTCCTTGAACTCTGCCCCAAGAAATCACCTAAAAAGAGCCCAAACAAGCAGCTTCGAATACCATCCCAGGTAGTTACACTTGCTGCACAAAGAACACAGCCGGCTTTGTGGGATGGCAGGCAAGTTCACAGAGGTCATTGGTGGCTTGGGCAGAATTTAATGACTGTTATTGAATGATAACTTAGCTGTGCTGGTCTTCTTTCCTGTCCTGAAAATAGCAGGTTTCAGGGAACCCGCTCTATACGAAGGTATTTACACAATCAGTCCTGGTCCCTGAGCAGGATTTCAATTTGCATACTGCTCTTCCATCCCCTTAGACCACTCCACAGCCACCTCCAAGCTCCTGCTTGTCAAAGAAGGGATGTTTTGTATATTTTATAACCACATATACTATTTTGCTCCCATAATGATTCTATCTAAATATATCCACTAACAGTCACTGTCTTTCCTTTCAGGGAGTGAACTTCAGTATTATGAAGGAATATTCACAATAAACAGTGTAGCATTTTGGCATTATTTATGAATTCCAAAAATAGATATTGGATTATGTCTGTAAACTGGTCTGTACCTGGGCATGATTAAATTACAATTCGTGCTTTGATTGGTCCACATCAGTAGGGCCCCATCTCTTGGTGGGTAGGGACTCACAGATAAAAGACATGGCAAAGGACAGAGCTGGAGTTCTGATGCTGAGCTTTGAGCTGGAGCCCGGGAAGTTATCACACAGGAGAAGAATGCAGAGGAAATGAGATGGCTCCTTAGACACGGCAGAAGCCCCGGGGAGAGACAGCGCCGTTTGCTTGAGAGTCTACAGCTGGCCTTGTGGAGAGAGGCAAAGCCTAGAGAGCCTCATAGTCTACAGCTGGCCTTGTGGATCTAGCACAGGAGCTGAGCCTGGAAAGAAGCAAGCCCTGGGAGGAGAGGAACCCAGGAAGCCTGAACCCTCACAGATGCCAGCAGCCATTTTGCTCCAACACGTGGCAATAGACTTTGGTGAGGGAAGTAATTTATGCTTTATGGCCCAGTAACTGTGGGCTTCTACCCCAAATAAATACCCTTTATGAAAGCCAACAGATTTCTGATATTTTGCATCACCCCTTTGGCTGACTAATACAGGCAGGTTATAGCTTGTTTTGGCTCCATCTCCAAGGATAGTCAATCATGAGCAGAACTTTAAGTACGTCCCGTGAACTTATTATGAACAAAAAAGAAAAAGCATTGATGGTAGTTGGTCTTTTGTGGTGATCCTACATGTAACTATCACAAATGACATCAATACAAGACTGGAGAGAGCTGCTACACGGTGCATCATGGGAACACAGGCTCAGACACAACAGAAACTTCCAGTAAATGACTGCTTTATTACTTACCCAGCACAAAGGCTCCAAAAGAGCAGGGAGGCCACACTGTTCCGGTCAGGGTTGGAGGCTGGGGGCTCCTCGAGTTTCGCTTCACATTGGAGGGAAGAAACTGATCTGTGCAGTCCGATGGTGGGGTATTTTTACAAACCTAGGGAAAGAGGGCTCTGTTACTGAGCAAAAAACTAGCATCCAGCAACCTTTGTGCAAAGTTCCTGCCCTGAAAAGCAGCTGGAACTGCTTGTTCTGGATTTCTGGCTTAAGGTAGGGTCAGGCCAGCTCCATTAGGCCTAATTAGCCTCCCCAGAGCTGCAGAATGGAAACACACCGAAGCATCTCCACACAACAGAGAAGGAAGGCGGTAGGTGGGGGACGGGAGATAGCCTCTGAACTTGTCTGGGACTTCCCCAGCTAAGACATCCCAATGTACTTGAAATATGGCTTTACTAGGTTTTAGCTTAAGGTACTCTGTAACTCTGACAAGATGGATCTTATTCTTATACTTGCACAATGCCTAACAGTTAGTGATTGTGAGGCCTGAGGTTCAAGCTATGATTCACCTGATTACAATTACGCACTTCATTTTCTCACAATTTCCAAGTAAGGATACGTAAGGATACGTAAGGATAAAGATAAGGGATATACCAAGCCTTTTAGGAAAATCTTTTATGTAGAGATGTATGGACAAGTTATGATATGCAGAATATATTTTGAAAAAGGTGTCATTGTAGGTAATTTTCTGTTATATTTTTGCCACATTGTTATGAATCATATTTAAAAGTAATGACGATTTATTGAAGATCACCATCCATTAAAATGCTTTAACGGAGATATTCACTACATATATTACAGGTATCAAATACTAAATTTAAGTTTATCCCATCATTGTAAACCAAGTCTAATTAAAATTCACTGCACAGGTAAACGCAGATGCAGATAATTGCCGAAGAGTCCCGAACATAAGCCAGGGGCCACACAGGAAACAGGAAAAAGGTATAAGGAAATCATAGACTCAAGTATTTTTCTTTTTTCTTAATTTTGGAAATGAAAAAGTGGTATGGTGGAAAGGAATACATTAAATGACCCTCTAATCTATCATTGGGGCTATAATTACATGGAAAGGGAAGAAAAAGAGAGGATACCATATTTTATAAAAGGACTGAAAGAGTAACAATAAAGACAATATATGTCTATACATTATTTTCTCTTCTATAAACTGGATCATGTATGTAATTGTAATATTTTGGTGTAATCTTAGTTTTTCAAAGCCTTTAAATGAAAATGGATTTTAAAATATTAAACCAGGAAAATAATGAAAATGTGCACTTAGTATTATTGGTTTCTGAATTTTCACAGATAAGACAGAAATACTTTACACATAAATGAATCACCCATGATAATGTGAAGTAACATCTTCTCCAGCTTACTGGAATGCTAAACTTTTAGTATAAATCATGATTTTTTTCTCTCCATTACAATGAGCTTTAAATCACAGTCATTTATAATTGGGACACTCCCCCAGATTACCATGTTTATAATTTTAAGTTTTAGGTGCTCTCAAAAGAAATATTTCGTCTTTATTTACATTTCTATTGTGACAGCCTTTATCTACACACTGCTGGCTTTCTGAAGGCCATGACTGTTCCCAATGGGAAGAAACTCACTTCTCTGCTCTGTGGACTGAACCATGTCCTACAAAAAACATATGTTGAACTCCTAATCCCCAGTCCATCAGAATGTCACCTTTGTTGGAAATAGGGTTGTTGTAGATGGTACTAGTGAAATTCAGAAGAGGTCATAATGGAAGAGGATCAGCCCCTTACCCAATATGACTGGGGTCCTTACAAGAAGGAAAGAAGAGAACCCAAAACAGAGACACGCAAGAAGACACCATGTGAAGACAAAGCAGAGTGGAAAAGAGCAAGGAGGGATTCTCTCCTACAGGTTTCTGAGGGAGATGGCCCTCTTGATGCCCTCATTTTGGAATTCTAGCCTCCAGAACTGGGAGAATATAAGGTTCCCTTGTTCTAAGCCATGTGGTCTGTGGTAAGTTTTACAGCAGCCAGAGGAAACTAAGGCACCTCTCTTCTCTAAATTACAGGAAACTATAACATACTCATTATTTGTATGGCCTCAAACTTCTGTGAGATTAAGATATAAATATATGTGTTATTTAGATTAATATTTAGATATAAATGCAGCATATACAACACTAATTGGTAAAAACAATATAAATTATGGATATCAATATTTTGTTACATAATCTATGAATATGTTTTTATAATTCATCATGTATCATATAATTGTTTACCATATAACTTGTCACATATGTTTACTAACTCAAATATTATCACAGTCGCCAAAATTTTTCCAAAAGCTTTTCTGTGTTTTGTGATATTCAGGGAAACCTCCCCCAGAATCCAGTGTCCTTTCCTGTATGCTGTTATGATTGCCAGTGTTCTTGATTGTCCATTGACAGAAACCGATTCCAGTTAAACCTGAACCAGATAGTCGATTCTCTGATCAGCTTGAACAATCAATGGGAAGGCTGAAGAAACAGGCTCAGAACGAGGACAGTAACCATAAAGACTCGGTGGCCAGAAGGTCAGTGGAATCACAGTGCAGCAAGAGCCTGGTGGAGATAATGCTGAGGCATTTCTACCACTCGGGCTGTGGATTTCAGATGCTGCCCCTGGACCTCTGTAATGAATGGAGATGTCCAGCTTTCTGACACTTGTTCCAATTTCAAATTCCTAAATGAAGCCATTCAAGCCATTCAAGCCATCCGAACCTTTCAAGTAGACTGGGTGTCTTAATTTGCCAGGGCTACTATGACAAATACCACACACTGAGTTGGCTTAAACCAAAGAATTCATTGTTACACAGTGTTTGAGACCAAAAGTCCAGTATGAAGGTTTTAGCAAGTCATGTTTCCTCCAAAGACTGCAGCATTCTGATGGGGGCTCCATCTCTGCCTCTGTCCCGTGGGGTGCTGTCTCTTTCTGCCTTCTCCCCTGGCTACTCCTCCTCCTGCTTAATAGTCTCCTTATAGGGACTCCAACCATGATGGATTAAGCCCTCAGCCAAACTAATAACATATTCAAAGATCCTATTTAAAAATGGGTTTACAGCTGCAGGACCTGGGTTTAGGAATTGAACATGTCTTTTGTGGGGGATATGATTCAATCCCCAGCATGGCTATTAGTTGACATTAAATAATTTCTAACTTGGCCAGATTTCATATTTTGCTTATTTAAAACAATGACCATCTTTTTAGACATGCATACTGAGGTATATAGAAGTTAAATTGCATGATGTCTAGGATCTGCTTTGAAAACATTTCCAAAACATAAAAGAAAAAATAGAATAGAGAAATCAAATGTGAGAAAATTTTGAAGTTATTGAATTTAGTTGGTGTACAAATGGGAGTTCATGGAATTATTTTTCTTTATGTTTGAGATTTGCATAAACATTTTAAATGCTCCAGTCTAACATCATGCAACTATTCCTCATTCAACCAAAAACTCACTCTGCTCCTCCATACAGAGACTCATCTTAATGCCTTATCTGTTATTGCATTAGCGCTTTATCAGCCAAAGTTGTGAAAGGAAACAGGGGCATATTAAATTTGGGTAATATGAGGAAAGTTTATTTACAATGGAACTAGTTAACTATGTAGGAAGGATAGAGGGGGAATTTCAAGTGGTTGTGCAAGAATCAGGCTATGGCAACACTGGAGCTCACATCCTACACAGCCCAATGTGAAGAGGAAAGCGAGAGGTTAATAACCAGAGAAAGAGAGTCATGTTGAGAAGGACACCTGGAAAGGAGCAGCAACATTCTGTGAAAGGCCATAGCCAGCCTAAGAACACCTAGAAAGGTGGGAAGCAGGATGAGCCCCCATTGCGAGTCATGACAGAATGGAGAAATTTTGAGAGTAGTTCTGAAAAAGTTAGTGGATGATATCCAGCACAAACTCAAAGTCCAGGATTTGAGGGTTCTCTCTGTTCTGTCTCTTGTTTTGTCATGATTTTAACAGACTTACTCTTATGGTCTACTTTGTGGAGTTAGCACGACCACTAATTGTTACAGAGAAGAGTAAGGTGTTTAGGAGATTAAAGGTTGGGAAAATTTTTTCATAGAAATATATTGGAAAAAAATAGGAGCAAGATTAGAGAAATTATTGAAATATATAAGAACATATATAACACAGACAGGAGACATAATTACTGATGATACTAATATATTTTGCAAAACGTCATGAAAATATGGTATCTTGTTTTAAGTATTTAATTTTCTCCTTGTCATCACGCAGCAACTCCACTAGTTAGAAATTCTAAAACCTTAATCTTTGAGGATCTAATTGCTTGGAGGCTTTGTACTTAGAAGATTAAAAAGGCGTCTGTTAACTTTAGCTCTGGATGTGAAGTATGCAGAGGAGACCATGGAGATAACTTGGGCTATATCCATTTTTCCCTCATCCTCAGAATGTAGAACCAAAAAGCCTAGAGTCCAAGATAAATGTCCTCATTAGTTATTCACCCAGATTTTCCCAGGTGTGGGCCCACTGCCCTCTTATCCTTTCATAGCAGCAGCTCCTTTTTCAGAAGACTACTCCTCTCTGATTTTGCTGGATCCTTCTTTGCCTGTAAGCACAGAGCACTATAAGTGCCTGAAAATATACATTATCCTAAAATGACCCTTATCCAAGGATTGAGATTAAGAAAACCCTGGCTGTCACTCCTCTGAAATATATGCACCAGAGTCATCCTGTAAGATCAGGATGAGACAATCATCGACTTGGCCAGATTGGGATCACACCCTTAGGTGGTTTCCCCTTCTTTCCTTCTGTGTATTTCCCACCTTCAACCTCATTTCAAGATCTGCTTCTATGGAACCTTACGTATGACACCCCCTTAATTGTTCTGGCCATTATGTTAAACATAGAATGTTCCACTACCACATCCATCACAAGTTTTGCTGAAAAGGGTATATAGCCTATGGAAAAATAAAAACCCTTTAATCTCATTCTCTAGAACAGCTTTCTCAGGAAAAGTAATATCTTCAACAGGCCATTTCTTTATTCTATGGGAGATGCTTCTGATGAATGGTGTGATACATGATAACAGGCTTCATATGCCTCAGTGCCTTATATCTTATATTCTTCTGGGATCCATGATGAGTTATAAAACACTTATTATTACCAGCTTGCAATAGTTTGCAGAAATATGACTGCAATTGCAAGGAAAAAGTGAACATGTATCTGGATTAAGTATCTATTCCAGTGAGGCTAATTTACTGCTTCATACACAATGGAAGTGTTCACTATATCAGAGCTGCCCCAGGTGAGTGGCCAGTGCCCTTAGCTTACAGGTTACCATCAAAGGCTCTAGCTCGATTATAATTTGGGTATCCAGTGTGTCGATGATAACCAGGTCTTCTTTGGTGAGGGAAAATCATTGTTATTGAACTAATACATGTCTCCATCTTTGCCATCATTGCCTTTTCTTCAAAAATTCATTGAGCAATCATTGGGGTCACTATTGAAGGAGGCTGAATGTCCTTAAAAGAGCTAATTATCATGTCCTACCTTTTTTTTGCTCATTGTCTGCTAATTGTCCATTTGTTTTTTCTTTATGAGACACCAGAAACTGCACCTGGGACCTCCCATGTGAGAGGCAGGAGCTCAACTGCTCAACCCACATCCACTCCTTGATCATTTGCTTTTACTCATTGTATGCTCATTGTATGCTCATTGTATGCTCATTGTCTGTTTGATTTTTCCTTAGGAGGCACCAGGAATCAAACTGGGGACCTCCGAGTGGGTGCTCAACTGCTTGAGCCACATCCACTCCCTCTACCTTATTTTAAAAATATTCTTCCATGGTAGTTTTGGTGTTTATTTATTTATTTATTTATTTATTTATTTATTTGGTGGTAGGGAGAGGCTGGGTGCAAAAACATTCTCCTCTTCTGGAACCCTTCAAAAAGGTTGGACCACCAACCTCCTTTTTTTATAAATTGCTTGTCACTAACCCTTATATCTTGCTCATCCCAAGATCTTGACCAACTAGCCTCACCCATTAGCCACTACTCACAAATGCCTGAAGGTTCATATTCTGACC
>PVKH010034652.1:0-11835 GCA_004027955.1 Chaetophractus vellerosus | reverse complement strand
CCTATTTCATCTCTATAAACTGATTTATAATTACTTTTTATATAAATGGAATCATACAATATGTAGTACTGTGTCTGGTCTCCTTCACTTAGTAAAATGTTTTTTTTTTTTCCTGATAT
Organism: Chaetophractus vellerosus; assembly: GCA_004027955.1. Taxonomy (NCBI): domain Eukaryota; kingdom Metazoa; phylum Chordata; class Mammalia; order Cingulata; family Chlamyphoridae; genus Chaetophractus; species Chaetophractus vellerosus. Next base: position 11,716 of record PVKH010034652.1, on the reverse strand, counting down.
TAACATTTGTAGTATTAACTTACATTTTTTCAGCTTCAAAGAAAAATGGCCTTATATATGAAATTCTATCCATATTCATATTTCACATAATATATTTACATTTCACATAATATATTTAGTTCATAATAAGGCAGTCATACAGTATTTGTCCTTTTGTGTCTGGCTAAGGTCCTCCAGGTTCATTCATGTTTTTATAGGTTTCATGACTTCATTTCTTCTTACAGCTGAATAATATTTCATCGTGTATATACTCCAAAATTTGTTTATCCATTCCTCAATTGATGGATACCTGGGTTGTTTCCAAGTTTTGGCTATTGTGAATAACACTGCTACAAATATTGGTGTGCAGATGTCTATTCATGTCACTGCTCTCAGTTCTATCCGATTAAAAAATGGGCAGAAGACTTGAAAAGACAACTATCCAAAGAAGAAATACAAATCAAAACTACAATGAGATATCATTTCACACCTATCAGACTGGCCACTATTAAAAATTCAGAAAACTGTAAATGTTGGAGAGAATGTGGAGAGGAAAGCTAATTCACTGTTGGTGAGAATATAGAATGGTACAGCCACTGTGGAGGACTTTTTGGCAGTTTCTAAGAAATTGGAATATAGATTTGCCACGGGACCCAGCAATACCATGATAGGTATATACCCAGAAGAATGTAATTTTAATATTTATTTAGTATAAAAGGTTTGTGCACAATGTAACAACAACAAAAATACTTAAAAAAAAAAAAAAAAAAAGATACTGTATGAGTCAGCCAAAGGGGTGCTGATGCAAAGTATGAGAAATTTGTTGGCTTTTATAAAGGGTATTTATTTGGGGTAAAAGCTTACACTAATAAGGCCGTAAAGAGTCCATCTCAAGGTTAATTCCTCACCAAGACTATTGCCACATGTTAGAGCAAGATGGTGGGTGACCTCGGCCTGCTCTCTCCTTCCTTGTTCCTCTTAAGGGTCCATAGGCCCAGCTTCTTCGGATCTCAGCTGTAGGCTGGCATGGGGCTCATCTCTCTTCCCGGGGCTTTACCTGTTTGAGCCTTCTCCTTTCTATCACATGGCAGGATTGAAATGACCAAGTTCTCTCCTCTTCCGTATCTTCTTCTGTGTCTTCTTGAGTGAGTGTCCATTTATATGGTCCACCAAGGGGGTTGATACTTAACCTGTATTACACCGTACTGACAGAGTTGAATCAAAGCCCTAATTGTAACATAATTTAATCAAAGACATCTCAGCTGAATCTAATACAATAAAGGGTATCACACCCAGAGGAAGAGACCAGTTTACAAACATAATCTCTCTTTCTGGAATTCATAAATAACCTCAAACTACCACAGATACCAAAATAACAACTACTTAAAAAAAGAAATGGTGCTACAAAATCATTCAATTATCCTAATAAGTCATAAAGATATATGATGTTAACTGGCAGGTTAATAGCTGCCAAAAGCAATATACCAGAAATGGGTTGGCTTTTACAATGGGGGTTATTTGGCTTGCAAGCTTATAGTTCCAAGGCTGAGAAGTATCCATATCAAGGCATCATCAGGCAAAAGTTTCTTCCCAAAGACTGGCTGCTGGCAATCCTGGACTTCTCTGTTGCATGGCAAGGCACATGGCGCCTGCCATGGTTCTCCCTCATCCTTCAGCCTTCCTTGCCTAAAGCTTCCTGCTTTATGGCTTTCTCTCTACTTCTGTGTTCCAACGATTTCAGCTTCTGACTTCTGGGGCTTTTTTTCCAGCTTTTGGGGGTTTCTCTCTGTGTCACTCTTCATGTTCATTCCATTTATAAAGGACTCCAGTAAGAGGATTATGACCCACCCTGGGACATATCTTACTGAAGTAATCTAATCAAAAAGGCCCATAAGTGACCTAATCAAAGGTCTGACCTACAATAGGCTCACCTCCACAGGAATGGATTAGCTCTAAGGACATGATTTTCTAGGGTCCATCCAGCATCAAACTGTCACACAGGTGTAAGCTCAAAGGCCAATAAATTTGAAGGATAATAAAATTCCATTCTTAAAACGATGGGTCAAAACTAAAGTCACTCCTTAAAATTAACATTTTTGTGAAAGAGAATAATGTACCTTAAGAATCTATAACATCAGAGGTATCCTACTGGAAAAACCACAGGAAAGGAAGCCATCAGTTTCTCCCTTCTTTCATTTATTAATAAAAACCTATTAAAATCCATTTTTAAATTGTACTAATGTTTTTCATCATAAAACAAAAGTCAAGGAGTCAACATTTTAGTAACACTGACTATTCAAGAATTTGCTTTTCAAGTGTGTCTTTAAAATGTATCCATCCATATATTTGGATTAAATTAAATTTAATCATCAAAAACATTTTGCCCAGAATTCTAATCTTAAGTATAGACCATAACTTATCAAAGCATAGTCCAAATACTATACAATAATTCTACCATTTAGATTTATATGCTTCATCTGAAAAACTTATAAACAGGAGTGTTGCCCTGTTTCTCCAGAATAAATGTCCTTATGTCTAAAACTTTAAATGATAATCAAAAAAGAGAGACTCAAATAATTAATGCTGTGTATTTTCCCTCATCGGGCTTTGAACAAACAGAGCCATCTGGTGTTGGAGCACCATCTTCCTTCTCAGTTACAGTCTCTACAGTCCCAGAAGCAGACACAATTACCATTGTTTTATGTGTTGAAGCTGTCTTGTTTCTCAGCAATAGCTGCACAAACAGCAACAATTTCATTACTTTCAGAGTTACAGTCAGGAATTGACTATGGTGAGAAATCTCTTACTTCTGCTGATGAGTCACTCTTTTTAATCCTCTGTGCCACTTTCTGCTGCTCCTGGGGTGTTCTTGTCCAAGAAAGGTCTTTCCATATTTCAGGGTTCATTAGGTAGATACGAAGGTCGACTTGAAAACTTCAAATTGCTTCATCTATTTTGTCGTTCGGCTCTCTGTTGTCATATTGTTCTATTGTCTGTCTTCTTATCCTTTAGTTTACCCTTCCTAATAATCTTCATTTCTATACTCTTCTCCAAATCTATCACCCTCGTTTTTTTCTTTTCAAGCTGTAGCACCCCTCTTAGTATCTCTTGCAAATCTGGTCTTTTGGTAACATATTCTATCAGTTTCTGTTTGTCTGTGAAGACTGTGAACTCACTCTCATTTCTGAAGGACAGCTTTGCTGGATACAGAATTCTTCTCTTTCAGTACCTTAAATACATCATACCACTTTCTTCTCTCCTCCATGGTTTCCGATGAGAGGTCTGCACTTAAGTTTCCCTTATATGTGATGCTTTCCTTTTCTCTTATTGCTTTCAGAATCCTCTATCCCTGATAGTTGTCATTCTGAATAGTAGGTGTCTCAGGGTAGTAGGTCTATTCGAATTTATTCTGTTGGGGTTATTGTTACTTAAGTCCTTCATAAAGGTTGGGAAGTTTTTGGGCATTATTTCCTCAACTATTCTTTCTGCCTTCTTCTATTCTCTTCTCCTTCTGGGATACCAATAACGTGGATGTTGGTGTGTTTCGCATTGTCATTCAATTCCTTGAGACTCCGTTACATTTTTTCCATTCTCTTCTCCTGTCCTTTCCAGTTTAGATGTTCTGTCTTTGAAATCGCTAATTTTATCTTCAAGTAATTCAAATCTGCTCTTATGTGCCTCTAATGCATCTTTAATCTCATCCGTTGTGTCTTTCATTCCCAGAAGGTATGTTACTTTTCTTCCCAGGCTTTCAAATTGTTCTTTATGCTCTCCCAGTGTCTTCTTAATATCCTTTATTTCTTTAGTCATACTTTAAATTCTTTGAAGTGACTTAGTAGGGTTGTATGATTATCACTGACTTATTGTATTAAATCCTGCAACTCTTTAGGATATTTGGTTTGTTCTTTTGCTGGGCCATCTCTTCCTGTTTTCTAGTATGGCTTGTAATTTGCTGATATCTAGGCATCTGGATATGCTGGTGTATTTACTCTGATGGCTAATTTCTCTCTCTTGCCTATTTTTTTTTCTTTCTTCCCATCACTCTCTGATATTTTGCTCAACTTATTCTCAGTCTTTAAAATTGCCCAGCTCAATTTTTCAAAATCGGGCCAGGGACTCACTAGTGGGGAGCAGGTTTTTTCCTAGAGGTTGGATACAGACAGCTTGAGCAGTTTTTGTCCGTGCAGTTTCCAGACTGGCCAGCAGATGGTGCTAGTCAGCGCCCCGTTCCATAGAGTTGTTTCAGTCTGGGCTTTCCTGTGTTCCTGTGCTGAATCTCTAGATAAGAGATTCAAAGCAGACTCTGCTGGCTGAATTCACTGAAGAAAAGCACCCTGACCTCCCCTCCCTTTTCCCTTGAAACAGCTGACAGGGAGGAAGATGTCTGTTCCCCTTTCAGTTGGCTGCAGTTAGACAGGTGATTTATCCCAGCTTAGTATCTCGGGGGTGGAGGAGGGGAGCCCTTCCCGGCTGCCACAGGGGCTTGGTAACTCATGTTTGTCTTTTCAGCTCTTTGTCTCTGTCTCTCACCCTCCTGGGGGTTGTGTAGCACTGTCTTGGTCTGCTGACAGTGCAGGTCCCTCGGACAGCTTTTCAGTTTTTCTCCGTGGTTTTTTGAGAGCATTCAGGTCTGCCTGTCATTCCGTCACCATCTTCCCACAACTAAATTGTACAAATACTTTTTAAAAAGCTTTAAAAATCCATCCTTATTGTTTTGTACAAGTAGATTTCTGTGGCAGAAAAGGCTTTATGTTTAGCACAGCAAGTCCTCAGAATTAAATCTGCATTCATGACTCACTGTCCAGGATTGGAAGAAAATACACAACTTACCCTAAAGATGTGGCAGGTATTCCCAAAAAGAAGCCTATGAAAGACTGTGGAGAAGAGGCACCCAAAGCCCCACACATGCAAGTGTATACTAATATGTCTGCATGAGTGGGTTCCCTGGAGATTCATATCCTGAAAGGACAGTTTCTGTAAGCCAAATTCATTAATCACAGAAGGACAGAGAAGGAAGGACTGTACTGGATAAAACAGTCAAGAAAAACTTGACATGTTTACTAGCTTCTATCCCAAAGGGAATGTTACTTGCTAGGCAAGCTTTCTTATCTTTCTGCAGTTTTTCCTTTCTCTTTGTCTAAATATTAAATATGGACCAAATAATGGAATATACAGAAATGAAATATTCAGCTACTACATTTACAAAGTTTTCTACTTCTGATTTTTTTTTTGGATGTACCAGGGCCTGGGACCTCATATGTGGGAAGCTGACGCCCAACCACTGTGCCACATCGGCTCCCCTAAGCTGGTTTTTTCATTTGTTTGCGTGTTGTCTGCTTTTTTGTTTTCTTTTTTTTAGGAGGCACCAAGAATCAAACCAGGGACCTCCCATGTGGGAAGCAAGCACTCAATCGCTTGAGCCACATCCACTCCCTCCACTTCCGCATTTTTTAACCAGGCTAACTTAACAATGGTAAAGTTCATTTCTCAAATGTCTGTTAATAGTACCTCTCTATCCATTGTCATGCTCATTCACTGCACAACTACACCCTTCCACCTTATCATAGATTTTGCCCATATGGGCATTGGCTCACAACCCTCTATTTCCTTTCTGTCTCCTGTAAACTTAGCTTTCAGACTCTAACTCTGTGAGTCTGTTCAATTTGCTTAATTCATAACAGTGAGGTCATTTAATATTTGTCCTTTAGTGCCGTGCTTGCTTCACTCAACCTAAGGTCTTCAAGGTTCATCCATATTATCCCATGTATTAATACTGCATTCCTTCTTATAGCTGAGTAATATTCCATTGTATGTATATACCAGAGTTTGCTTATCCATTCATCTGTTGATGGACATTTGGGTTGTTTCCAACTTTTGGCAATAGTGAATAATGCTGCTATGAACATTGGTGTACATATATCTAAGCCCTTTCTCAATTAGAGGTGGAGTGGGCATTACCATCCCAGAATCCTCAGAATTGGGGAATGAACGATGGACTGGAGTAGACTTACTGTTATTCTACTATAGACTTATTGTTATTCTAGTAATGGAAGAACTTTTATCATTGATGTGGAGGCAGTGGCCACTGGAGGTTCTGAGGGGAGGGAGAGGGAACAATAGGTGTAATATGGGGGCATTTTCAGGACATTGGAATTGCCGTGAATAACCCTGCAATGACAGATACAGGCCATTACATATCTTACAAAATTATGCAGGAGAGAGATTAAACTATAATGTAAACTATAATCCACACTTAGTGGCAATGCTCCAATATGTATTATTAATTGTAACAAATGTACCACACTAATGAAGGATGTTGTTAATGTGGGAAAGTGTGGGAGGATAGGGAGTGGGGCATATGGTAATACCCTACATTTTTTTATGTAACATTTATGTGATCTAAGTATCTTTAAAAATAAAAATTTTTAAAAAAAAGGATATTAAAAAAATGTTATACCAACAACAAAAAGTACCTCTCTAAACATACTGTTTGTGACCTTATTTATACAATTGCTTTTACAAACAAACCCTTACAATTACATTACTAAACTGAGAGGTTGAGGTATACAGTACTCAGGAAATTTTTCCATGAGTGTTGTGGTAAGTACTGGCTTTAACGCGAGTACTCACCATTCTTAATAACTTTCTGGTAAAGAATTGGTGTGTCATACCATACAATACCCCAATAATCAAGGCTGCAGCTTTTATTTATTTTAGACAAAATTACATAAATTATATCAACTTCAGACATCACTCCACATGAGACTCTGTAGGTGTGGTACTTTTGACCCTATCAGAGTACCATTACTGTCTAAAATTACCCCATATATAAGGGTATTCAAAAGTGCCAGCCTAAATATGATAAGATGGTTGGTCATCATCAACTGAAAATTCACATTTTTCCCTAAGCATCTTGCCTGGGTAGCACCCAACTCATGATTTTCCCAAAAGATAATGGGAAAAACAACAACACAAAAAACAAAAACCAAAAAAACACTGGGGATAAGCACCCATTTTTAAATGTTACGATTATTAAACTGCAACAACACCAAAATTCATACTGTATCTATGTTAAAGACTGAAAGAGCAGAATTTAGAATTATAAGTCAACTATCATCCTCAGTCACCAGAAACGAACATTCAAAAGAGCATTTATAGAGAAGTTTTAGATTTTTATGCAATTTTTATGCAAGTTACATCAAAAGTATAGGGGATTCCCATACCCCCCCCCCCATTTTCCCTTATTAATAACATCTTACACTACGGTCATACATTTGTTACACTTGACGAACTGATATTGAAGCACTGCTACTAACCAAGGCCTGTGATTTACATTATGGTTTACACTTTTGACTATACAGTTTTATAGGATTTGACAATATGTATAACGGCCCGCATCTGTCACTGCAGAACAATTCCAGTGCCCTAAAAAGGCCCCATGTTCCACCTATCCTTTCTTCCTCCTCCCCACAGAACCTCTGGTAACCACTATCTTTATATCAATGTTACAGATTCTTCTGTTAAAAGAATAATGAAGCTACTTTGGTCCATGCTTTTTTAAACCTTCTCCTTTTTAATAGGGTTGGGAGGGGTTAGTGGTGGTTGTTAAGAAACCTTATAATGCCTTACATGGTGCTTGTACCTAACACTTTTTAGGGATCTTTTATGTGAAACTAGTTAAGACATACATAATTTTGGACAAAGCAGTTTCTCTTTTGCTCTTGTGGTAATAGGAAACAGACTCTTTGTATTAAGTTTCACTACATATTACCTGTTAAGAGTGAAAAAAAAAAGTTGTTATTGTTGCTTTCTATATAAATAGGTTTGTTCATTACCCAAAAACTACCAAAGTAGGGCTGGATTAACAAATTCAATGTGACATGTAAATACTTTTCAAAAGAATCTAGATAATGGAAAGAGTCTTCAAGAACTAGGGTTTTGAGATTTTGTAGAACTTGGCTTTATTTTGTTTTCTAAATGTAAAATCCACTTTAAAGTATGATTTTGGTTAGCATTTAGTGAATAGCAATGACTGAAATTAAATGACAGTGTTTTTGTTTTACTTAAATTTGCCTTAGGTACTAAAATATCCCTTTATAAAATATAAATCAAAGTCCTATGGCAACAATGTTAAGGAAATACTATGTAGCAAGACCAATAAATTATGATACAACCAATGGCTTTATGCTAGTTCTTGATAAAAAAACTAATAAGCTTACTTACTCGAGAATCTGGAATATGACTGTGAGATACTATACGTGCACTCAAATCATAGGGGAGGGAGACACTAAAGTTGACAGGGCTAATTAGAAACCAAACATGACTATCCAATACAATTATTGCCATTAGCGTTATCAATTAACAACTCTATCAAACAGACTCCAAAATGAGTTCCTATAAAGTAGTTAATAATATGTGAGAAATGGGAATAAAAATATCTAAGTGGGACATGGGACAAACAAGATAAACTTTTTCCAGTGCTAAAATAAACTATTAAAAATACATAGCTTATGTGTTAAAGGAAAAAAAAAAGTTTCCAATATTAAAGATTTATGTAGTTCTTTGTGTTGGAAAAACCAGAGTTATTTGTAAAAATATGAGGCTTATTCTGTTTTTGACAGCATTTAAAAAAAAATCACAAGGATTACCTTACATTAAAAAAAAATTACAAGGATTACCTCACATATATAGAGCAAAACTTTCCATTTGGAAATAAAATTCTACAGGAACAGAAAATTTAATGTTATACATCCCCAAAGGCACATTTTCATAGAGTAATTGATCCAAAGAACTATCCCTCAAGATATGATTCAAGGCCAAGAATTCCAAACAATAGATCTTTTATACTAATGATGAAATACCTAGGGCAGAATATACCTCATTTTGTTATTTTCCTTCAGATGTCCCTCCCACTCCTCAGTTATATCAAAGTTTCCAAAACACTAAGTAAATCAAGGTTGAAGACATCTATACCACACTCTGAAAAAAGGACTCCATCAAGTCCTTTTAACCTGGAAAGTCTGGCACAAGAGAAGTATGGCTGATAGTATATCCTCCAATGAACTTCATAAAGGAGTTAATTAGTCCACTGACTTTCTTCACAGATTTGTTTACATGTGGAGGTTTCACTGAGTGACACCACACTTTTCTAGGTACCACACCACGGTAACATTCTTCAACATATGCTTGATAAATCTTTCAAACAAAACAAAACAAAACAAAACAAAACAAAACAAAACAAAACACCAAAAATCGAAAGATAAAAACAAACAAAAAAAAAAACCTTAAATCTTTCTTAATTCAGATTATAATATCCAACAACTTCATTACTTCCAAATCACTGCCATCAGGTGAACTACCAACACATTAGGATCTGGCAGAAGGCACTGTGCATTTATGAATTAAGGTGGGAACAAACTGATCCCATAGTATGCCATTCTTTCCTATCCAGTGGAGTTTGGCATCCTCTATGGGAATGCCCAGCTGGGAACCAAAGCTTCTCTTGAATGCCCATTTTTCAGCCCAGAAAATATAAAAATTGATCATATAGCCATACCCACTTCTGCTTTCTTCTGACATTTACTATTAAGAGAATATAAACAAATATTAATGTTGTCTCCTAACTTATTTTCTATAACTTGACGGGTGGTTTATTAGTTTTAAACCTTAACGTTTAAATTAAAATTCTCTTATAGTTTGGCACTGCCAACATAGTGAAAGTTATATGTCCAGTCCTAACAAAAGTGTTTCACTCTTAAGAAACATAAAATTTAATCTGGAGAAATAGGAATTTAAATTTTTAAGTGTTTTAAAATTTAAGTTTTTTCTTTAGATATCAAGAAAAGTCTACCTTCCTTCGCTGGTAAATAATGCCTTCCTTTGCTGGTAAATGACACCTGCAATGGACAGAAAATTTAAGGAAAGTTATCCAAGTTCCACATCTTTTCCCATTGATCTTCCACTGGAAAAGGTATTTGATAGTCACTTGCAAAGATGATATCCACAAAACAGACCTAACCTTACAACGAGCTTTGGGAAAAATTTAAGTTACAGATCATGAATTTTGCTTCCCTGAAATAAAAAAACAAGTTTAATAATATGTCACCATAATTGCCCAGACCTGATGGAGAAGCACCAGAGACCACCTGCAACACGTTTTTCATTATTCAAAGCTGCCTTTACTGCTTGGTCAAGGCCCTCCGTGAGCTCCAATCTAATGAAGGGCTGATTTTAAGTCAGTTTAGGTAGGAAGTTGTCTGCCCAAATAGAAAAGCTATAAAATAAAATGACAAAAGAAATTTTCTGATATTCTTATTAAATGTTGTTGTATAAAACCTACAATGAAAGGAGTCAGAGGTGCTTTAAATCCCCAGATCTAATCCATCTTCAACCTTCTTTGCTACTGTTTCAGAAGACGTTGCTATTTTAAAGAATGCAATTTTTTAAACTTCATTTTTATTTATTATTTTTAAAAATAATTAAAAAAAAATTATATATCCCCCCCTTTCTGCTTGTTCTTGCTGTGTTGATTCCTGCGTTCTTCTGTGTCTGCCTATCTCCCCCCGTTGCAGCAACCCGCCGAGTCAGCTTGCCGCACAGCGGCCTTGCCTGCTCACGGGCGGCTTGTCCTGCCCATGGGGGCTTTGCCCTGCCATGGCGGCCTGCCCTCTCAAGGCGGTCTGCCCGCTCAAGGAGGCACCGGGAACCGAACCCGGGGCCTCCCACATGGTAAACCGGTGCCCCACAAATTGAGCCACAGCCGGCCCCTTATTTATTATTTTTATTATATATCCCATTTCTGCTTGTTCTTGCTGTGTTCATTTTTTTGCGTTCTTCTGTGTCTGCTTGTCTCCCCCCGTTGTGGCAACCCGCTGAGTCAGCTCACCGTGCGGCGGCCTTGCCTGCTCGCGGGCAGCTTGTCCTGCCCGCAGTGGCTTGCCTTCTCAAGGCAGTCTGCCCGCTCGGGGAGGCCCCGGGAACCGAACCTGGGGCCTCCCATGTAGTAAACCGGCGCCCTACCAATTGAGCTACAGCCGACCCCCTTTTTCATTTTTAGATGTTTCTTTTACTTCCATATTGTTGAAATGGTTGAAACCAACACTTGCACAGGCAGCCACATCAAATAATGAAAAGACATTAAGTTGATTAATAGTGCATTTAATCAGGTGTTAGCTTTACACCATAAATTTAAAACCTACAAAGTGAAACTGCAAAGTTCCAAAACATACAAGTATAAATAACCACATTCATTCATTTACAGTCATGGCTGCAGTAACACAGACAATAATAGCTCAAATCCTGACCCTTGATATACAGTATTGAGAAAATGTTGACTGCTTGTGAACTCTCAATATTCAAATGATACTTTTATGTTTCTGCTTTCCTTTATTACAATTTTCAAGTTCAACAGTGTTTTGCCAATGCACCACTGAAACAATGGAAAAAAACCAAGCAATAAAGGACAAAAACAATGTACATTAACAGATATCCTAGATTATCATAAAATGATAATTTCTTCTAAGATAGTACTCTTGAAAAAACTCCACATAAACATTAGATCTTATTATTTCCCTATATCCCTATTTTGGGCATATATGGAAATCATCTATTCTAACTTATAAAATGCTTCATACATATTGTACTGAAATGAGTTAAACACATAAAAAAGCTTTATAAACTGAGGTTCTCTACAAATCAAAAGGATTATACTAGCAACACAATGAGAAGCAAAATTACA